>CAWUFW010022874.1:0-86662 GCA_963921515.1 Calotriton arnoldi | reverse complement strand
TTTCTGAGATATCTTTCTCTAGGTATGCGGTTATAGAGAAGCAATGATTTAAATGAATTGGCAGTAATGTTGACTTTCCGATTGTAAATTTTTCGATTTTTATCAAATATAGTATGACTCTTAATGGGTGTTAGTATTTGTGATTACCATTAGCCACTGTAAAATGGCGGACGGAGTTGTTAATCCGCTCAAAATGGCGTCGATGATTGTAGGAGTATCATGTGATCGTATGCTATGTAGTCAGGTGAAATGAATTCTGACGGAAGGAGTTTAAGTGTCACAGATAGAGGTCAGACTTCATTTGTCCTGTTGCTGACGCTGCGGAGGCAGAGACCCCGCCGCTGTTGGAATGATACTGCGTTTGAGGAGGTAAGAGATTTTAGACTGCATTAGAGAGTTCGAGGTCGTGTGGCGGTTATTGGTTGACCGGGCGTTTTAGTATGTTTGATTATTTTCAGTAGAGCAGGGTTATGATCTTAAGGTAAGTGAGGGATCTTATAGGGTTTCATATGGTGGTTTGGTTATCGTTTTGGGCTAGAGACTTGGGGCTAGCGGTGTCATGAATTAAGGCTATGACCCCGACATTACTGTGGTCTGGGGTTTGATCAGCTCTGTTTGCGTTACAGATATCCGAATATCCAGTGTGAGGGAATCTTGGCGAATTTTGAGCACAGACAATCCATGAAGCTAAATGTGGAGGGCTGATGGAAGTGCTGATAACAACTTAAACTAGTCGAGTTGAGTTTGTCTACTAAATAAGCTGGCTGCTTAATAATATATATTTTGGATCTACTAAAGGTAGGTTGAGCACTAGTTCCTCATGATTTATGTAGGTTCTCTTTGAGGAAGGAGGTTGTTCTGATTCTGTTTGTGTGTATATACTTTTCAACAGGATTGTGAACAGAATCATCACTCATTATTGGCAGTTGGGTGATATTGATAAACGCCTGTTGCCTTGTGGCGCTTATGGTAGGTATCTTTCTGGCATTTTGAAATTAGTGTAGAGGTTGTGGGAGTCAGTTACGAATAATACATGTACTCATTTGACATTGTTATGATGTTATTTTCAGGTAACAAGATTTGGAGGCATTGAGGCTACTGCCCATGATTGGTTTTAGTCTAATATTGGAAGACAAACCAAGGTAATTAGGTATTCCAGTTCCTTGTGGCAATAATGTGGTGAGAGTATGTGGTTGCATGTGACCAGTGTGTCAATATGTATAAATTATCTGTGTGTTTATTTGTGTTTTCCGATTCATACATGCATTTTGTTATTTTCACAGACACATTGTTTGACCTATGTTGATACGGAGTAATCCTTTGTCCTGAGGAAGGTGGTGGTTATACATTTTAGAGACCCACCGAAACAGCGTTGCAGCCCCTTTTTTGAAGAAGATCACTTTGTACTTTGTGTGCATTATTGAATCATGACAAGCAATTGAGTCCTTACGAAGCATTTTCTCTTATGGTTTAATCAATGATTTGTTTATAGTGCTAGTGATTTATGTACTTTTCTTCTCTCTCTATCTCCCGTTCTTTTCTTTTATGAACAATTTAATATCATATTTTTATCTATCTGATTGTGTACTGATATATATGAAATCCTTGATTTTCTGTCTTTTATGATACTTAAGTGCGGCATTGTTTTTACTGTGTGTTTGAATTAACATGTTTTTAATAAGGATTTTTAGTGAAAAGCATTTATGAATTTGGTTAATAAGATTTATACATTTTATTTTACCGAATTGGGCAGAAATTTGATTTATTGATATACTGGTTATTGTTTGTTTGTTTTTGGCTGGTGACTGTTTGCCTGGGTTTCCTTATGTAAAGCATATGGATGCTTAATGTTGTGTCTCAGAGGAAGGTTTCTTTTTTGACTTTTGACATACCACACTTGCACATCACAAAGGTTCTGCTTGAGCACTCTCACACAGGGTTTGACATTGGTATTTGGTGATCCCAGACAAGCTGGGGAGAGGACAGGGAGAAGGGGATGCCTAACACCTCAGGGGGGTGGAAATCATTAGAAGCTTGCTCTACTTTAAAGTGGGCAATAGGTGTAAATAATGACTCCTTAGACCAAACTCTTCAGTGCACATCTGGATGTGTGGACTCTGCCAGGAAGGACTCCTGTGACGCTGAAAAGACTGCCAATCTGCTGGACTGCTGCCCTGCTCTACTGACCTGCTTCCCTCTTGCCTGGATGAGAAGGACTGGACCTGCATCTCTAAACCCAGGACCCCAGAATGACTCCCAGGGCTAGTTGATGGGCCTCTGGATCAGAAGCCTCAGGAACAGAACATGCTTTCAACAACCTTGAACCCAGCATCTGGACTGTGCCATCTGTGAGTTCTGCCCCACCAAGTGGTGCCACCCTTGTCCTGGAACCTTAAAAGTGTGCCTGAAGGTGCTCTGGCAGCCCATCTGTGGACTTAGCAGAACTGACGCATCCCTTACATGGCGCATCTCCCATAGAACCAGCCTTTCGCCTCTGCTGCCTGACGCATTGCCCTCGGCACTGATTCATTGCCTCTGCTGCACAAACTTCCCGATGCAAGGACTTTGCATCGCCCATTGCAACCCAGAGCCACCAGTGAGCAACGCATCTCCACACAAGGACATCACCTCACCATCAGAACAGCCGCTGTGCGACCCATCTTCAAGTAAGGGCATTGCATCACACTTCGCTGCTCTTTGGAACCACCACTGCACGACCCATCTCCGCACTCAGACCTCCCCCTGCCTCTGCTGCGTGAAGCATCATCAACGCAGGAATCTGCTTATCTTCGCTACCAAGATTGCGGCTGTCCGCGGCCCCCGCAGGGGGCCATTCAAGCGGGCGGCCCTTTAGTGCCATTTGGGCACCAGCCCACCCCTCTCTGGTGGTTGGGCTCCTGTAGGAGTCCGCTTGCCAGGGTGTCACATGGGCGTCACATCCGGTGCGCCGAGGTGGGGGGAGGGTATATATGCCTCCCCAGCCCCTCCTGGCGTCCTCTGTCGCACCAGCGACGCCGTCTCCCACCCTACCTCTTACCCGGCGGACTGGCTGGTGGACAAGCTACTCAGAATGTTTTAATGTTTTCTTTTTGTGTTGTAGGCGGAGTTACAGGGCGATCTGGAAGCAGACGGGTACAGTAAGGGTACCTCTGCGGCAGACGGGTACAGTAAGGGTACCTCTGCGGCAGACTGGTACAGTAAGGGTACCTCTGCGCGGCACAATAGGGGTGCCAGAGCCAAAGACCAGGAGCCTCAGGGCAGGTTCCTGGAAAACCGCGACGGCGCCCGTTAGTCCTTCCGGGCGGTTGGGGGCCTGACCAACCGGGGGTTTGCCCTGCTACGCTCCGCCCTGAAAGGGCGTGAGTAAGAAGGGACCAACGTGTCACGTGATCCGGAGGAGGATCACCCAAAGGTGTAGCACTGATTGGGTTCCCCACAGTGCTGGCTCGTTGGCGGGCGGGGCAGCATAGGTTGGTACAGCTGCCTGCCCTTGGATCGCCCGTAAGATAACCCACCATATTGCATACTTCTGTATGGAATAAACCTGCAGCAATAATTTTCCCATAACAAAAGTTGTCTTGTGTCTTTATTTATTCATGCATGCTCAGACTGTGGGTGGGAGGAGTTGCCGATAATGGCACTATAAGGTACTGTGTTCAGCAGGCACAAGTGGGTTGCTGTAGCCGGCCCGCACTGTATCGCAGTTGGCCTGAACTTGTGATCAGATAACCACAGTTGGCGCATTGTGGCGCTATTTTCACTGAAAGCTTTAAACTTGCATATCTCCAGTTCTACTGACTTGATTTTTGTTCCTTTGGTTGTGAATTATTTCTTGAAATGTACTAATTTGTTTTCTAAATTGGTGTGGGCTTTTCCTTGTGTTGCGCTTTTACTTTACTTCTGTTTGAAGTGCTACATAAATACTTTATACATTTCCTCTAAGTTAAGCTTGACTGCTCTGTGCTAAGCTACCAGAGGGTTGAGCACAGGTTAATTTGGGGTTTGCTTGTGACTTCACCCTGACAAGGATTGTGCTTGCTGCTTGAGTAGCGTTCCCCCACCCCTCAACTAGTAACCCAATGTCCGAAAGGTAGCAAGGCCCAAGATACTTAAACAGGACAGCACACTATATATATAGATGCTTGGGGCACATCATTTATTTACTAGTTCAGACCTCAAGTAAATCCACTTCTTAAATTGCGTGGCTGGCTAGCAATTGCCTGCGCTCCACCCCCACAGTATGAAAAGGCCTCTAGCAGTAAGACGCAATCACCTGTGAATCATGCTCTTATCGATGGAAAAGGGTTCACTGGGGCAGCTCACATCTGGTGCAAACACCAACATCCACATAATGCCCCGCTAGTTATACCCTGCTCGAGCAGAGGGGGCATACAGAGTGAAGGTCAGTGATCATCGACACTGCAAGAGACTTCCTTGACTCTCTAAGCAAGCACTGCTACTCATAGCTCAGGAATGTGCATTTGCGCGCATATTGTAACGATACCCATTTGTAAAACCTTTCAACAAAACAGTACTTTCTCCTTTAGCATCTGCACAATTTTTCTGCTGTATACCGGTGTATTCCACTCTGTGAAATATATTTTACTAAAAAGACCCGCTCTACCTAGCCTTTTTGTGTGGCACAGGATACATTCTCTGGGGAATGAAAGCACTGCAGATATTTTTTTTTTTGTTGCATTTTTTTTTGTAGAAAGCGTCCACACCCAGTGTGGCCATGAGATCACACGCACACAGAGCAGGTCTTCCTGCCTCTCTGTCCGCCTACAGCACATCCTGCCTAATCTGCAGGCACAGAGAAAAATATCTGCCTCTGTGTCAACCTTCAGAGCCAGACGGTGACACTTAATGTTTTGTTCAAGATAAAAGCCCCTAGCAAGTTTCTGAGAGATGTGAATGCCTTGAACTTTGTTTGATCGCGATATGTGGAGGCACAACTGTTTGAGCCAGACGGCTGAACTTCACTTCAGATTTTAGGCAACATTGTTTTCATAGCCATGGAAACAAGCTTTCCAGGCCAACCTTCCAAGAACAGACCAGAAGTACTGCACAATACCGTCGAGGGATAACTATATTTTATATCAAATAAATATTGTAATACCCATTTTACTTCACCAAACTCCTTTCATACATGCCATCAGCAATAACACGCCTCCATCTGAAACTAAAGCACCATATTTTTAATAACTCCACAGGAAAGTGTGTCTCGCTCATGCTAGAATTTCATATTCCTCTCACTGCAACTTGTGAAATCCATGTTCACAAGGCAGCTTATGTCATACCGAGTGAAACACTATGCATTAGCAAGGGAACGTCTCATTCACGAGCCAAAGCTAAACACCGAAACAAAGGAAACATATACGAGAAATCCAACTTTGTCATAGAGGAACTTATCAAAACTTGAATTTCTTTGTTTTCTTTCTTTCTTTTGCTCTCCTTTTTTCCTTCTACCTTTATTTTGCTTTATATGGAGCCACATTGTTCCTAATGCCACAAATGAAAAGATGTTCGACAGTAAAAAATGAATAACATTTGACAAAACAGAGTTACCATCATGCAGATGGCACCACAGGGAGTGCTTAGCCTGCAACTAACCACACCCAAGGTAGGAGGGAAGTGCTTGTGTCCGGTTCTTGCTCAGACCTTCTTCCTTTACCAAATGAAAGGTTAGATTTCTCTTTGTACAGTGCCTTTCTCCTGTGTACTCTGAAAAGATGCCATTCTAAATTAAAGCTATCAATGGTACTATTAAATGGTGCTTGGTGGCTACTCCATTTGAGCTGAGCAGAGTCACCCCACAAACCCCAGAGCTGAAAAAGAAACTGTTATATTATCGTTTTATTTTTCAGTAACCCGTCCTGAACTAAGTGTCAGGACGGGGTGGGGCCAGCGCTGCTGGGTGGCAGCAGCAGGGAGCTGTGCGCTTTAAAATGCGCATGTCTCTTTGGCCGGCTGTCTTGGGTCGGCCAGCCAGACGTGCATTTTAAAGTTCTCTAACCTAGCAGTCTTAGACAGCTGGGTTAGAGAAAGCTCAGGCCTCCAGTGATCTTAGGAACGCTGAAAGAGCCTGCTCTATCCAATCCTGGCACTGCTCCGATGCTGTGAAAGCAGCAGCAGGATTGGGTAGTGCAGTTTCCTGCACCAGGCGCTTCCTGGAAGACACCCGAGGGAGGAGGACGTCCCGCTGCAAAGGTAAGTGGGTTTATTTATTTGTGTGCACCCGTCCCACCACCCTCGGTACAAGCCAGCAGCCACTGGGAATTAAACGTTCTAATCGGGTTACAGCTACATTTGTACCGATGCAAACTGAATTCTGTGGTAGTGAAAACCTGAATCAAAATGTCTTGCAGGGGTTTAAATGCTAGTAATGGCCAATAACCCATTGTGAGCTACTGTGCATAATTAGATTTGTGGTATGCCCCTGATAGTGAGTAGGCACAAGAACTGCCTTTTCAACTTTGTAAAGAGAGCAATTGATTACCTTCTGCATAGGGGACGTTCCATTTACCTTCAAAGTGGAATTAGCCCACTGAAAACCATGTTCACCAAGGCAAAGTGATTAAGCAGGTTGTGTGGCTGTTACTGGTCTTCTGCGGTCATACCATGCCACCTGTCTATTTGCCACTATGGCCCAGCTGCTTAATGGAAGCAAGTTGGACAGAAAGCCTGTGGGTCCCTGTAGTTGAGCCTCCATTCCCGCAGTGCAACGTGACCCATCTAATTTATAAATATTAATTAGGACATGTTAATCATTAGTCTGGTACAACAGTGTTGGGTGTGTAGGCAGAAGTCCAAGCACAAATTATATATATGTACATACATTATTCTGATTCTCTGACGTAATGGGTGCACAACACCTGGGGGTGCACTACATTCATGACAGAAGTGCTAACACTTTTTGAGTGAGTATAAAAAGCCACAGCAAGGTGACTTTTCCCCACTAAGTTATTTAAAAAGAGCTTCTGTAAGTTGAGCTGCATTCCTTGCTGCATTGAGTACAGGGTACAATGCAGGTGGCGTTATCATGATACACAGCGTGTGGCCTCCATGCCATTTTGCTAATGACCCATACTTTCAGAATCCAACCATTTTATCTTACAGCTAAAACAAAGATGGTGTAAACCTCCATCCTGATAAGACAGGATGGCAGATGCAAAGGCATGTTCGCACAGCTGATTATCTGGCATTAAATGAAAAAGTACTGTTCCTACAGCACCGTCATGTTCTAAATTTGTTTCTTAGGCAATTATACATTTGATTTACTGCCTTATACTTCAAGAATGGCCCTTTGCGGGAAGACGGGAGAAGGGACAAAAGCTACAATATAAAAAATATTAAAACTGAGAAAAAGAGGTAAAGTGGAGCAGCAAAGACGAATCCAGAGCAACACAGCAGACACCAACGCACTCAAATGGAGAAGACTGTCCATGTGGGGAGAGGGTGAGAGACTATGTAGCTGGACAAAATAATTCCTTATGAATACCTCGGCTTTTTACATGCATATCCACATATGGTCTGTGGTAAGCACTCACCTTTGATTCCAGTTCAATACATCTGGTACCCTAAGGGCGGTTCTACTTTACAGTTGAAAGAAACATGAAAAGGATATCCAAGGTAAGCCCTCTCTTATTACCTTGAGACAATGCCTCACTTCATCCATCTTGGGTATTGCTCCTCATTTCTTATTTATCAAAAATAGGCTCACCAGACTTAAAATAGGTCTGCATGCCACTGCCAGGTTTCTCAGAAACATTAAGAAAAAGGACCACATTACCCTTGCACTTACTTAACTTAAGTTGTATCCAATAGTGACACACTGCTCTATGCAAACCGCCTTCTTTATGTATAAAACTTGGCATCTTCAAATCCCAAAATATCTTATATTTCCTGGAAGTTCTTGCTTCCTTTGTTGAAAGACAGAAGATCGTTCTCTTCTTCACATAACAAAAAGTCCTAGCTTCGCAGATCCTTTTCCAGCAAGGCCCCCAGGATCTGTAACACCATTCATATTAAAATGCACTTCCTTTCAGAGTTTAAATCCCTTATTTAGAACATACTCCTTGGTAAACACCTGCAATAGGCAGTTTTGTCTCATAATCACTTGATGACTGATTTCCACTTCTTTTCCCTTCAGAGCTCAATGCATTTCTAACTTCCTGCTTCTTCTCTCTTTGTTCAAATATTCGATTTTTGTTGGTGCTACCCTATTTAATGATGTGTATATATATATATATATATATATATATACCATTGTTAGTGCTACCCTATTTAATGATATATATATACCATTGTTGGTGCTACCCTATTTAATGATATCTCATTAAATAGGGTAGCATCTAACAATAATCGAATATTTGAACAAAGAGAGAAGAAGCAGGAAGTTAGAAATACGTGAGCTCTGAAGGAAAAGAAGTGAAATCAATCATCAAGTGATTGAGATATAGATATTTCTAATACTTGTCGTCATTCCTTGACACCCTGCCCCTCTCGTTATACCCTGTATGGTTTTGTGACTTTTTGTTGCTGTTTTTGTATGACAAATATGCTGATGAGCGTAGTGGTTCCTTTTTTTATTTATCTTTTTATTTTTTGTATTGTCTTTCAACTGTTTTTGTTTTGAGCATTCCACTGAGCTGCAAAATGGTTGCATTCCTAATGCTTTGTCAACTAGTCCCTATCTCCGCTTTGTGTAGCTGGCTTCAGCAATAGTTTATTCTCCATAAGGTTCAATGTACATGCAACCTTTGGGTTTCTACGATTACATAGGTGATTTTTGCTGACACTCCCCTAATCAATTATATGTATTTCGTTAGTAGTTACTCCTTGACATCCTGTCTTCTCAAACCATCAGATGTTACTTTTTTATCTTATATTATATGACCATAAGACTTTTATTGTTGCTCTGCAGGTAATGCTGATTTTAGCATAGCTGTGGCTTGTGTTCTTTGTTGACGACACATAACTCTTATTTGATTTATTCGTACATTTGGCTGTTCTGCAATCTTGCTTTTTTTAAACTCACTCACTTTAATACATTTGTCAAAGTGTTTCATACATGGCTGATTTTTTTTTTTTTACCTGCACTTTTTAGCATTATGAAACCAAGCTCAATGGAGTTTGTGCAATATAAGACAACAACTAAATAAACCAATAACTGAAAATAAACATTTTTATATAAATCGAGTACCTCCGCTCCTTTTTTTCACATAAAGGCACAGCCTGTATTCTAATCCTGAGAAAGACCACCACATCCAAAGGGGTAGAAATGTGTTGACTATAACGAGGAGCTGTTAATAAGCAAAAAGGATAACACGATGAAGCGAGTAGCAAAAACCAAAAAAAAAACAGCCAAAATTCACTTTCCTACTTTGTCTCATTTCTGATACAATGAGATTGATCCAAAGTCAATTGTGACTATTTCCTTAGAAATATGTGGCATATAATATTGAGAAGACTACTTGACTGATTTAAAGTTTAGCAGACGGGCTGCCAATTGCATGGTTGCTTCATGTTCTGCCCCAATTAATTTGACCTGACCTTTGTTAGACCAGTTATCCCTAGGGTGGTCTTCCCCCAACTTTTTCCTTGCTTACCCCCAATTTAGCTGTATTGTTTTGTTGGCCTTAGGATTCTGAGAGCGTTACTACTGCTGGTCAGTGCTAAAGTGCATGTGCTCCTTCCCTAAACATGGTGACATTGGTGTATACCTGTTGGCATATTTAGTTTACGTGTAAGTACCTTGTAAAGTGCTATACCATATACCCAGGGCCTGCAATCTAAATGTTACTAGTAGGCCTGCAGCATTGATTGTGCCACCCACACAAGTAGCCTTTCAAACTTGTCTCATGTGCACTTCACTGCCACTTCGACTTGGCATTTAAAAAGTCTTGCCAAACCATAAACTCCCCTTTTATTACACATAGGTCAACCCTAAGGAAGGCCCTAGGTAGCCCTAAGGAAAGGGTGCTGTGTAAGTAAAAGGTAGGACATGTACTTTTATGTTTTACATGTCCTGGTAGAGACAAACAGCTAAATTCGTTATTCACTACTGTAGGGTCTACTTTCATTATAGGCTAGCATTGGGAATTCCTTAAAACCTTTTAAGCTGTAATTCATGATTAGAAAAGAGTAACTAAATCATGCTTCATATGTTTGTAATGACAATGATAAATCCTCTTTAGTGGTAAAGTTGGATTTGATATTGCTATTTTTGAAATGCCACTTTTAGAAAGTGGACATACTTTGCTCTGTGTGCCTGCAGCCTGTCTCCAATACATGTCTGGGCTGCGTGACAGCTACACTTTGTGCATTCCCTCTAGACAACCACAAACACAAGAAGGGTGGGTGTGACAGAGGTCTCATCTGCATTCTGATAGCCTTCGGCGGCAGGAAGGGGGAAGAGGGGACTCACATCCGATGTCACTGCCTATTCCGGCCCTGTCCCCACACAAATGACTGATTACCCCCTACAGACAGCCTGGCAGACAGGGCAGGGATGAAAAGGGACCTGTGCACTTCAAGGAGATGCTTTCAAGTCACTCCTCACTTCAAATGCTCATTTGGGTATAAGTACTAGTGCTCTGACTCTACCAAATCAGTACACTACTGGACCTGGGAAGAACTCTGCTGGAGTACCGACTGCTGTGCTGTAAGGATTGCCACTTTGCCTTGACTGACTGTTCTGAGGAACTGCTTCTCTGCTTTGCTGAGCTGCCCTGCTGCCTGCTGATCTCTGCCCTGCTGAGGACAAGGACTGGCCCCATCTCACTTGAACCCAGAGTGACTCCAAGGGATTGCTGGCTTTCTTCCTGTTTTCTGAAGTCTCAGGGACACAAAAGACTTCCTGCAATCCTGCTGGTGCAGCTGGACATCTGTGAGTCCTACCCTTGCCTGAGGTGCCCCTCCAATCCTGGGCCTCAGAAGTGGGTTCTGCAGCTGATTTTCTACAAAATCAATGCATCGCCACCACTGTGCCGATCTGAACCAACGCAGTGCCCTTCTACGCCGATGCAGTGCTGATCTGAAGACATCCCTGCATGACTCGACGACGCGGGACCCAACTGCGAGGTTCAAAGATGACGTAAGGCCAATCCAAGGTCACGGCTGCGAGGTTCGACTTTGACACAGCACTGATCTGAGGTCTCAAATGCGAGACTTTACACCGATGCATCGACCCAACTGTGTGAATCGGAACCGACGCATCGGACTCTTGGCGACGATGCTTTGCTCCATCCAAGGTACTTTTTTAGTAAAAACAAGTCCTGTGCACACGTTTGAGTGTATTGGTTTCAGTGTAAAAACCACTTTTCAAAGTACTTTCTGTCCAGAAATTATGAAGGTCGACACCAGGAGTATCTTAATGAAGATTTTTATGAATCAAGTTATATAGGTCAATACAGAAAGAAAACCAGCCAGTCTGTATTGACCTATATAACTTGATTCATAAAATCTTCATTAAGATACTCCTGGTGTCGACCTTCATAATTTCTGGACAGAAAGTACTTTGAAAAGTGTTTTTACACTGAAACCAATACACTCAAACGTGTGCACAGGACTTGTTTCTACTTGCGGTGTGGGTTCCGGCCTACACACTTGCAGGGGTTGTTTTGCTTGGGTTTGTTTCCCTGACCTTGTGGCACCGTATTCATTCATCATAACTTTAACCCCATTGCGTACTTGCTTGAGCGCCATTTCTTACTGCCCTAATTCTAAACCCTCCACCGAACCAGTATACTTTTTTAGTAAACCTTGCGTGGGTCTTGTACCCGGCCTGTCCTCCATCGCAGTTGGCCTGAACATTCGATAAACCCCTGACCCTCGCGACCTCCATTAGTCTTTTCACGCTATTGACTTCAAAGCACTGTTTTTGCCTTTATTCTTTAAAAATGCATATCTTGACTTCACTGATTGGATTTTCGTCGTTTTGGGCTTGTTTTACTCAGATAAATATTCTCTATTGTTCTAAACCTATGTGGAGTCTTATTGTGGTATATTCATTATGTTACTGTGTGTGTGTGTGTTGCACAAATACATTACACATTACCTCTTAAGTTAAACCTCCCTGCTCTGTGCCAAGCTACCACAGGGTGAGCACAGGTTAATTTAAAGTGTGCATCTAGCTTACCCTGACTAGGATTGTGGTCCCTACTTGGACAGGGTGCATACCTCTGACAACTAGAGAACCAATTTCTAACAACCATTTTAGAAAGAATGATTTGACAGGTTGCATTTGCCCATGTAGCCTTTTAAAGCAGGCCTGACTCCATAAATTGGCCTCATAACCGGTCACCAAAGGCTACACATTACTTGAGACAGCCCTTGATTTTTGGGTTAACATTCATCAGCATAACACAGAACCAGCTTTGAAAAAAACAACCATAGGAGGTGTAGATCTTTTCCCCCTTGAAAATAAATATATAGTATGCTCCCAGATGTACAGAATGTGACATGATTTCATCAGTGAGTGTGGAAATGGACCATGATTTACCATTGTTGAGTCTGGTGAGCGGCAATAACTCAAGAGAGGAGAAGCTTTCAGTCGGTAATGATTCGGCCTGGGCAAAAATTTAATTACGCCGGAGGAATGTGAGTAATTTCAGTAATGATGCATTACTCTTGTAATGCGAAACTACGCGATTTACTCAAGCTTGAGTAATTTGGGGGGGGGGCAAAAATCATACCATGGGAGCACAGGAACAGCGAACTAAGAGAGTTAGCGTTTGCTGGCTACTGCTGTTTATGTCCTGTAGCATTTTGTGCTATTTTCTTAGCACAAAATGCATCCTCTGGCCCATTCTGGATGCAAGGATGCATTTTGCACCAAGAAAATAGCACCAAATGCTTGATTATGCTTTTCACCAATGACGCATAATTACGAGTAATTCTGTGGTTATTACAAGTAAGTATGCTTGAGAGAATTACGCTAGTGATGCCCATCCATAGTCATGATTCCCCTACACTCATTGCTTGTGGCACTATCTGTTAGCTTTAGCCACAAATATAGGACTTGAAAACTTTGGCTGTTGGACTTGGCCCTCTCTGCAGGTACACCCCCCAACTTTTAGTCTTCACCCCTCCTGTTTTCCATACTCGTTTTTGTTGGCTTTTAGGGCTCTGTCTATCATTGCTAACCAGTGCTAAAGTGCTTCTGCCCTCGCCTTTAAACATGGTGAAATTGGCTTACACCCAATTAATTAAAATTACAAATGAAAGAGTTAATACATTTTCTTGTAAGTCCCTAGTAAAGTGGTACTACAGGTACCCAGGGCCCAGGAGCAGCTAGTGACATTTGAAAGTGGTGGGGCAAATCAAGAGCAGCAGGTCTCGGGGCTCACTAATGACTAACGGGAATAACTTAACAATAGCTCTGTAACCTTGTCAAATTAGTGTAACTACCACTTTCAAATGTCACTAGCCACTCCTGGCAAGGGGCGCCGGTGCACCTCACAGTGCCCAAGCCACAGCACATCCTTTATTCCTAAACATCGCAGTTCTAGGTGAGGCGGTTGCCTGAAAAGCATAGTCCCTTGTCGTGTTGGACTTTACAATAACCGAAGTAACAGCCTTTCCCCTAACTTAGGCAAACTGACAATAATTTCACTTTCATTCATGACCATAATGCACACGTGGAGTGATGTCTCACACTATCTGCCAACATCAACCCAATTTATCTAATTTATGTTGAATGGAAAATAGTTGGAAAAATCATGTACTTTGTTTAAATAAAAACAAAAGTAATTGCCGACGTCTGTTTCACAGGAAGACTCTGGAGATGCAGGGCCAGGATGTGGTTGGTGTCTTCAGAGAAGGAAGGCACTCCATTGTTCTGTTCCCAGAAAACCACAGAACCTGCAGTGAAGAGTCAAAAAGCCTAACCAATTCTGGAGCTGCTCTCATGCCGTTTTCAGCATGAGAGTAGCACCATTATTGGTCAGGGCAGACCAACACAGTGCTCATTTTCAGACTAGGATGCTGTGCCTGCAGTCCGCCAGGCTGTTACACAGTATTGGTGCCTGCTGAAGTGTGCATATTGGGCTGCCCATCGCAAGACAGCTGGCCAATCTGACATGCACACTTTAGGCAAGTCATTCCTGCTGCCAATCAGCAGCAACAATGGCCCTGCCACTAAGATGAGACACAGTGAGTGCACTTTACTAAAATAGGCATGTCTATTGACCAATTTATCAAATTGATGTTTGCTGCAGCTGCTGTGCTCGCAGCAGGCGGGCCAATGCTCCTCCACCCTGAAGGAGGAACCACCACTGCCAGGGCCTGTAAATTAAATGCTACTAGTGGGCCTGACGCACTGATTGTGCCACCCACTTAAGTAGCCTTTTAAAACACGTCTCAGATTTGCCATTGCAGCCTGCGGGTAGTTTTATACTGCCATTTCAACCTGGGAAACTAAACCTTTTGCCAGGCCTAAATCTTCTTTTTAAAACATATACGTCATTCCTAGGGTAGGCCCTAAACAGCCCATATGGTAGGGTGCAGTGTATCTAAAAAGTTAGACATGTATTTTCAAGTTTCACATGTCCTGATAGTTAAAAACTCTTACATTCATTTTTCACTACTGCAAGGCCTATCTCATAGGATAACATTGGGTTACCATATTACATTTACTAAGAGATGACGTTTGATTGGGAGTAGGTAGGAATATCTAGTTTGGTCTCTAAAGAATTGAATGGTAAAGTCGGATTTTAAGTCACTATGGAAAAAATGCCACTTTTAGAAAGTTGTCATTTTCTTGTCCTAACCATTGGGGCCTGCAGGCTGCTCTTGGGTCTCATGACTAAGTGTGAGTGGCAGTTGACCGTTGTGTTCCTCCCATACAGTATCACAATAGAAAACACGGGTGGTGGCAGGATGGGCCATCCTGACTTGATGAGGGGGGTGGAGCTGTCACATGTCACACTTGCACTTCAAAGACACTGCCTCAGCTCGCACACAAAGAACTTAACACATATCTATTGTGACTGCAGACATACTGGGACCAGAGCAGGGAGGTAAGAAATTCCAAACACCTCTGTGGGGAAGAAAAATCCAGAAGCTTCTCCATTACAAAGCTAACACTAGGTATAAAGATGGGTTCCTCAGGCCCACAATTCAGTTCACTTCTGGACCTGAGGAAGGACTCTCAGAGGACTGGCTAGCAGCCTGAAGCCTGCCGTGTACCCTCAAAGGACTGCCCTGGTGCTTGAGACCTGCTTTTCTGCTTGTACACAGGACTACCAGAGTGACTCCAAAGTCTAGTTGGCTGGCCTCCTGATCAGAGCCTTAGGGACTGGAAAGGCTCCAACTTTCTGGCATTCGCGCCTGGACCCAAACTGAGTTCTGGTCCTCCAAGTGGTGCCCCTCCGGTCCTGGACCCTTGTTAGTGGGGCAAAGGTGCTGTAGTAGCCTAAATAAAGGTTCCACCAAATCTGGCTCGAAGCGACGCGAAGCCCTGAAAAACAACACCATGCAGACCACGCACCAATGACATAATTCCCCTACAGTCATTGCTTGTGACACTAAATGTTAGCTTTAGCCACAAATCTAGGACTTGAAAACCTTGGCTGTTGGACTTGGCCCTCTCTGCAGGTTCACCTTCCAACTTTTAGTCCACACCCCTCCTGTTTTCTTTACTCGTTTTTTAGGTCTCGCTGAGCCAGCGCATGCGCTGCTCTGCGAGACATTTAGTAAGGGGCTTTTGAAAGTGCTACTTTTGCCGGCCATCAGCGTGCGGTTACGCGCATGTGCACGCGCGCAGCCGCCATCTGGCATTTGTCTCGCTCTCCCATGCCTCAACGCATGCCCCTCCCCCACCACAGAGCGCGTCCAGCTCCTCCCGCTGGAACCATGTTAAAAGTAAAGCGCCGGTGCCGCGATTATAGCAAAAGTAAAGAAATAGATGTTTTTCTATTTCTTTACTTTTGCTCAATCGCGGCACCCGTGCTTACTTTAACATGGTTTAGGTAAAGCGCCGGTGCCGCGATTGCTGCAAAAGTAAAGAAATAGAAAAACATCTATTTCTTTACTTTGCTATAATCACGGCACCGGCGCTTTAGCTTTAACCATGTTAAAAGTAAAGCGCCGGTGCCGTAAATCTTCTCACCATCATTCTCTCTCTCACCAGCAGCTGTTTTCTCCCTTCTACCTTTGTTCTGCCAACATTAATTGTTGACAACATTTGCAGTATCCCCACTGCCCACAAATATTTAGGAAATTATAACTCTCTGTAGCGTCTTGCCAGACACTTTAGCAGGGATGCCCAAAATCTCTCACACCCTTCGTAGTGTTATTTTAGTCACTGCTCTTATCCACACCTAACAAATCTTATACATAAAGCAATCAGTTCTCTGTTCAGGCACAAGCATTTTCCACTAAAACATTACAGTTATCTGCTTTGCTGTCAAAAGAAGTTGTAGAGTCCATTTCCCAGGCATACTCAATAACAGCTGTAATCCTTCAGTCAGGAGCCCCAATGAGATGACACACGGTGTCCAAATAAATGCGTCACCAAGGATATATCAGATGCTGACAAAATAACCTCCAGCTCCCCCCCCCCCGACTTGAGGCATCCCCATAATACATGCATGAGCGTGCCACTCTTCTCATTGCCTCTAGCAGGCATCTGGTACATTCCAGTTTCATTTATGTACCCTGTATGGGGTTTCATTCCAACAAGTTCATATTTTGAATGAAAACTCATTGGAGACAATTCGAACAGTACAGCTGGCTCCATTGGCTGCCTCCCCCATTCTTTGCATCCACTAACTTACTAAGTTTCCTTTCCCAGGACAGTTTGTTGTATTCTGGCTCTTCCTCCGTAGCTTGTAAATGGCTAGCTCTAGTTTAGAGTCAAAATCTTTCTTCTAAACTATTTCGTGAAGATGGTCAGTTGCCTTGTAACTCCTTTCTAAATCTACATGTGCAGTATCCAGAAACTTAATTGGTAGTATTTATATTCTTCATCCTGTGCAAACCCCTATTCTGCCTAAATCTAATCAAAATGTTTAATTACTCCATTATGAAATGGATCCTCTACTTTTGCATCGGTCGCCGTCACACTGATTTACGCAAAGAACATTTGAATAAACATTGGCGGCGTGGACTATCAATAGAAAGCCAATGACTTTACGCGCAGCCGAGCAGTGAGATGTGCTGCGCAGTCTTTGTCTCGCGCGTCTCTCACTGACCCCCTGCCCCAAAATGTCTTTTAATTCACCCTTCATTGCCCACCTCTCGTTCCTTCCTGGCCCCACCTCCTGAGTCCTATCTTCCTCAACCCGCCTGTTCCTTCCCCAGCCTCATATATTTCCTCTCTCCCCATGCTCTCCTCATGCTTTATATTAATTCCCTTCCCACCAGTGGCGCTCTCCCCCCATACTCCTTTCCTCTCATTCACAGCATCTCTCCCTCTTCAGCCCGCCCTCCTTCCCGTCAGTGGCATCCTGTCCCCTCCTTACTACATATCCGTCCCTTCACCTCTCTTTCGCCTTAGCCCGCTCCCTGCCCTCAGTAGAATCCTTTCTTCCTCCTCAAGACAACTTCTTCCCTCCTACTCTTTGTCTCTCTCCCTCTTCATCCCGCCCCTTCCCTCCAGTTACTCCTCTCTCCCTCTCTGTCACATCTTCCCTCCCAGACCAGCCTGCCTCTCTCCCTCCTGATCTCACGCCCCTTCACTCCCTGTCTCAGTGCACTGCGATAAAAAAAAGCATTGGCATAGCCAATAGGTCTCGCTTTTAGGACCTTATAAGTATTTAGTTATGCAGCACAATATCCTTGGTGCAACAACATTAACTGTTGCATGGTTAAACACTTATAAGGTCCCAAAGGCGAGACCTATTGGCTATGCCAATGCTTGTCTGTACTTGAGAACTGCGTTACGATCCTCAGTGGGCAAAACTTGGTCCCGTGCCTGGCATGCGCTCCATTGGGGTTGGACGGATTTTTGACTTTGTCCCGATCCAGAGAGACCAGATACCCTCAGTTGGTGCTTTGCGCCTTTTGGCGCTACTTTTATCTAAATCTTTCAAATTGCATATCTCCATTTCTACTGACTGGATTTTTGTCATATTTTATCATTTTATGTTTTCAAATTTTACTCTATTTTTCTAAATTGTTGTGGGATTTTCCTTGTATTGTGTTTCCACGTTATTACCCTTTGTGTGCTGCATAAATACTTTACACATTGCCTCTAAGTTAAGCCTCACTGCTTTTGTGCTAAGCTACCAGAGGGTTAAGCACAGGTTAAGTTAGAAACTTTTTGTAGTTCACCCTGACAAGGATTGTGGCTGTTGCTTGATCAAAGCTCACCCCCCCTCCCCAACCAATTACCCAATTTGTCACATTGGTGGTGTATTTTAGGAGCAAAATGTAAGAAATATGTAACTGGCTTTTTCCAGCCTGAAGAGTTTTGTTGACAATCAGTGCCAGGGCCTTCGTGCAGAGGCCACTCCAGCTTGTACCACCCATTGCCGCTGCCAATGACAGTACATACTCAGCTTCTAACCATCACACTGCTACAAGTGTGAGAATTCAGACTGTACGAGGCCCCCCGAAGCAATAAGAATGGCTTGGGAGACAGGTATTAGTTGTTCTATTGTCTAATTGATTAATATAATAAACAACTGTTGTTATACTCCAACTCTATATTACTCAAACAGCGCCACCATGTGGCAGCTGTCACAAAGTGCCGGGCCGAGCACCGGAAACCACTGGCACAAATTAAGCACTGTTGACAGTGATATCATTGGTAAGAAAGCTATTACGTGTTAAGGGTTGCAGATCTTTAAGTGAGCTCTCTACAACACCTTTGCCAGCAAATACCCGTGGACACAGGCCAGAGGACACGCATGCTTTGTCTACATTTAAGCAGCCTGATCTGAACTTGAGATTTACGTTGAGGGAGGTGCTATTACATGCAGGTATCAACAATTCAAAAAGCACTAGTGTCAAATAAACAACAGGTCCAGCCCCATGTTACATAATATTACACGTGTATTGACTAATTACCATTAGAAAGATAGAAAAAGTACAAATATAGCGAAAGGAAAAGATATATAGTTAACTGCTTTTAATTAATTATATTATAAGGCAATGGGGCCTAGTCTACATTATAAAGTGTCAGGCAAATCTCTTTTGTTGAAGCAGGGCTTTTAGGCATGAGTGGGAAGGAGGGGCTGGCTTGGGCTCCTTGATGTCACATAGTCAGAGATTGCAGAATGTTAATCAAATGTACTGCTGCTGATGTGTCGGGGGCACTTTTGGTGAAATTGCAATACACCCCACCTCCTGTAAGGTTAGTTTTCTGTCCCTTGCGACCTCCATGGCCTACCTGTGGTTGCAATATCCACGAGCCCCGTCCCCCCCTTTTGTATTTCATGGCTGCTTTAACGCCACCTCTGAATTTCGTGAGTGTGTTGTGCACCCATACAGTGCTCGGCCTTACTGTCATTGGTTTATGTTGACTTTTATTTTTTTCTGTGTACGCTTTGGCATATGTATGCTGTATGTATACATTTCCTGCCTGGAATTAATAAAAAGATTTAAAATGAAATCCTAAAATTCTACACGAATGGCCTACAAGAGTCATCAAAATCTGAGTGTAAAATGTGTGCAGTTTAAGCTTCCTAGCTGTTGGATGGTAGCTTCTTTATTCTTCATTATATGCTTTCTCAAGTGCTTTATTTAATTTCTTATCATGTGTGCTAAGCAATGCTGCTTCCTCCTTCGACAGGAAAATCTGCGAATTTTTGAAGTCAAATCAATAAGTCCATCTAAAAGGACTCTGCGGCCTACTTAGCTACAACTGAATGTTTGCAGTACACATTAATAAAGTGTAACTCTTAAAAAAAAATAGAAAGAAGAAAGAAACTGCAATGCAAAATGGGAAGACCTGCCCAGGTGGGGTTTGTAACAGTTTGCGATACAGGACTCAAATTTAGGACTGCATCTTCAAATACTTATTCAGTGCACCAGCTAACGCTTCCTGCTCATTAACATAGCTCCAATAATTGACAAGTGCACACTCCAAACTCCTCCACATTCCAGTCTGTCATCACCACATCACAGTATTACATTTCTCCCACCTTTTTCTTTAACATAGTGAAGAAACATCAAAACACAAATAAAAAAATTAAGAGGGAAGAAGAAAGAAAAAAACTTTTCTAAGTAATATCATGTCTAATTATTTAACAATGTTCAATCGATCAAGTTTCCTTGAAATCCTCAGATTTTCTGAGCAAATGTTCTGCATGCTAATTATTCAACTGTATATTTTGTTGCTCATTAGCTCTCACTTGAAATTTTTGAGAAACGTTTTATTCCTTGTTACCTCTCTGCTTTCATCTCTTGCCGTAACTGCTGGTCCATAAACTTTTGTCACTTCCAAAGGAATAGGATGAAATCTACTTTGCAATTTCCTTGTTTGCTGTTGTTTCACTAATACCAAATTTCCTACTTGGTAATCTTGGTCTAGAATATTTTTTCCATAATCTGCATAATATTTCACTTTTCTTTCGCTTCCTTGTCCATTTTCATTATTTCAGTATGAGGTTTTGGTGGATTTGTTCAGAGAAGTGGCAAAGGAGTTTGCCTGGACTGACCAAACATCAAACCAGAGGTGCCTTTCCCAGTAGATCCATAAGGAGTATTACAATAATCACGCAAAACTTGACACCGAGCTTGATTTATTGTAATCTGTGAAAGTTTTGCTTTTTGTACAGCTTTTTGATGGTGGCCATTAGCCTTTCCACCATCCCGTTTGCTTGAGGCCACATTGGTGTTGCTCTCCTATGAGTTATCCCTAAGTAATTCATCAATTTCTAAAACTCATTTGTACTGAAAGGTGAGCCATTGTCTTTTTTAAGCACATCTGGTATTCCCCAAGTAGAAAAAATATCACATAGCACAGCTGATGCTGACATTGACGATAACACCCTTACAATTGGAAAACGAGAATATTCATCACTTAATGCTAGTAAGTAATGCCCGGAATCTAATGGCCCATAAAAATCCGTTGCCACATTAGACCATACTGCATCTGGGCATGTAGACGTGCAATTATTCTTTCACTCTTCCTTTGGCAGTGCACTGACATAAATGACAAGTTTGAACAATTTCTTCTAATGGTCTGTATAATCTGGGAAACCACATCTTCTCTCTTAAATTATTTTTTGCTGCAGAGACACCTCTGTGACTTTCATGAGTCAAATCAATTACATGCCTTTCTAAGCTCGAAGGAATGATTAATTTATTACATCTCAAAAGTACTCCAGAGGAGGCCACAGATAATTCACACATTCTTAAACGCCAAAATGTCACTTCATTTTATGTTTGACTGAAATATAGTTGCTCTGTTTGTTTATCAATCTCCAGTTGTTTTCAAGTATAATTTTTTTTATCTCCTTTTAGAATTTCGGGCTCTGTTTGGCAAATGTATGCACCCTGTCTAAGCACAATCGTAGTCAGGGTAAGCTAGGTACACACTAAAAGATGACCTGTGCTCACCCTCTGGTAGCTTGGCACAGAGCAGTCAGGCTTATCTAAAGAGGCAATGTGTAAATCATTTGTGCAACACACACACAGTAACACAATGAACACACCACAAAAAGACTCCACACAGGTTTATAAAACATAGGTTATTATATTATAAACAAAACACGACCAAAACAACAAAACTCCAATGTATAGAAGTTGAGACATTAAATTTTAAAAGAGTAAAAATGCAGTAAAGCGCTTAGAAGCAAGTAGCGCTAAAAGGTTACTTTAGGTTGGGCTGGGCCGAGGCAAAGTCAAAGTTTGGGCCGAACTCCTAAAAGCGCAAACCGGCAATAGAACCCACAAAACCCCTGGTGAGCAAAGTACCCTTCCTGGTCGAAAGCAAAGAGATGTGTCAATCTCCATGCAGTGAAGGCAATGGTCTGTTCTAAAGATGAGTGCCGGAGTCGAGAGGTGTCGAGCGCTGTACCGGATTCTGGTGCACAGTCGAGGGGATGTGTTGATCTCACCAGTGCAGTGTCCGATGCGTCGATCTTGGAAGGCAAAGTGCTAGTTGCCATGCACCGATTTTACTTCCGCAACCAGGTCGATGCACCGGTTCTGTTACACACAGACAGGAGATGCTTTGAAATCCATATTGCAAGTATCTGGGCCACTTCCAGTGGACCAGGCACAGGAGCAGGGGTGCAGAGTTTGATTTCCCTGAATCTCAAGCAATAGGAGGCAAGCCAACAAGCCATTGCAGATGACTTGGAGTGAAAGCAGAGTTGAGTCTCCATCAGCTGCGTCAGAGAGCAGCAGGCAGTGGGGCAACACAAGAGTAAAGCAAGCCTTCCATGTCTGCAGTTCAAAGATAAGTACTTTGAACAGCACAGCAGTCCTTCTGACAGAGGTTCAGTTCAAGTTCCAGAAGTGTCTGATTTTAGGGCGTCCGAGCCCCAGTGGGGGGTGACTTCAAATCAGCTCTCTGAAGCGCACAGGTTCCCCTTTCTGCCTAGTCCTGTCTGCAATGCTATGTCTGGGGAGTAAATCAGTCCTGTGTGTTGTGGCGGTGTTGGAAGTGGGGGTCCTTATCCCTCACCGCTGCCACCAAATGCTGGAGGCGGGAGTCCCCATCCCACACCGCTGTTGCCAGGTGCGAGATCCGGACCCCTCGTTTCAATGTTAGGCTAAGTAAGAACACCGTCTGAGATAGCCCTGCTCACCCCCTTAGTAGCTTGGCACGAGCAGCCAGGCTTATCTCCAAGGCACGAGTGTACAGTATGTGCAACTACACTCACAGCAACCCAATGATGTCACCACAAATAGACTCCACACGAGTTTTTATAAAACGAGTATAATCTTTATACAAGAAGATATACGATATGACCACACGATACAAAACCAACATATAATATAGTAGTATTCCTTCCGGTGGGTTGGTAGGTTCTAATCCCAACCACCGCTTCTAACCAACAGTTAAGCTGACTTCTAACCATTTCCAAAAGGTTAGGTAGGTCGTATTGCTAGAATCACACACGTTGCAAAAGAAACGAAATACTGCAATGCATAACGATATACTCCTGAACTGTGCAATAGAGAAACAATGCTATACGTAGCGCCACAGTCATGTACTTTGCAATAGAAGTAATAATGCAATGCGTATCACCACCAGCATGCCCTGTGCAAGGAAGAAACAAAGCAATGCGTCATGCTACAATCATGTTCTGTGCACTGAAGACATAATGCAATGCGCCACGTTATAGTCAGGTACTGTGCGATGAAGAAATAATGCAATGCGCCACGCTTACAATCATGTACTCTGCAAAGGAAAATAAAGCAGTGCATAGCGCACCCAGCATGTAGCTCGTCAGGCACAAATAGAGTCAGGCATCATACGACAGTTCGATAGTTCGTTAGCAGCAATAATGCAAAGTGTAATACGACAGTCTAGGTGCTCCGTTAACAGTTGCCCCCGACATGGATCAATGATGACACAAAAGTACCGCTTCTCACTCCGGCCCCAGTACTGCCCCTCCTTGGGCCAGCACGGGCCTCGATCCGAGCCGAAGCAACAGGCTCACGCAGCTGCCAGGAGCGAGAGGCCGAGAGCATGTCCCTCCGAGCCCGCACCCCACCCCAGGTGGTGATCCACGTTACCTGGGGGGGCGCGACCCCACTCTCCTCCCCTCCTTCAGCGACTTGGGCCTTGATCCAGAACTCCGTCAATGGGCACGGCGAGCTCGGTCCGGCGTCTCCGCTCCTCCGGGACTGCTGGTCTGGGCCACTACTGTTGCACTCCGAGGGCCCAATGACCTGGCCCTCCTTCCGGCGGTCTCAGTGGACACCGAGACCCGCCCTCAGCACTTGTGGAGACTTACTTCGATTTTGGTACACACGCTATCCAGGCACTCCTCACCAGCGCCTCTGGTTGCACCGCGACACGCACTCTGCGCGTCCGAGACTCGCCTCTTCTCTGGTGCACACGATGACCAGGCGATCGTCACCACTCCTCGGCTTGCACCTCGACACGCAACCTGCGCGTCCGAGTCTCACCTCTTCTCCCGGTGCACACAATGACCAGTCGCTCTTCACCAACGCCTCGGCTTGCACCACGACACGCACCCTGCGCTCCAAGTCTCACCTCTTCTCTCGGTGCACACAACGACCAGGCGCTCTTCACCAACGCCTTGGCTTGCACCACGACACGCACCCTGCGCGTCCGAGACTCACTTCTTTTCCCGGTGCACACAACGACCAGGCGCTCCTCACCAACGCCTCGGCTTGCACCACGACACGCACCCTGCGCGTCCGAGTCTCACCTCGTCTCCCGGTGCACACAACGACCAGGTGCTCCTCACCAACGCCTTGGCTTGCACCACGACTCGCACCCTGTGCATCCGAGACTCAGTTTACTCCTGCGTGCCCACGATCACAAGGCACAACTTCTGAGGGTCTCAAGCTGCAAAAGCACGCACACACCGCGTTGCTTGGGACTTCTCCGGAAACTTTTATGTTCCTGTATTTCCAAACAGGGAGCCAGCTCACCTCGGGCCCTTGGGGTTCAGGACACAACACAGTCCTGTTCAAGAAGGGGGGGACACCACCCACTGCAATGTCCCTTCAGTCTCTTCCTTAGTAAAAGCTACAAACTGCGGGCCAGCCCCAGATCACGAAGCAAGGGTCAGTCCTATCCAGCAGTCTCTTCAGCAACTTCTTCCTTGGCAGAGGTTCTTCTTGACCACGAAAGAGGTCAAAGCCTTTGCATACTCGACCTGTCCATTTCGCCATTCAAAATTACACCCAATTCTAGGGGTTTCAGTTCTCTTAGTTATACCCCTTCATGTCTTTGAAGTTTGTTGTGCTCAGGGGTCCCTGACCCCTGCCTAAATCAGTTCTGGGTGTCTCCCTCCCAGTGTCACCTTTCTCCCTTTGATACTGGGGGTCTGGACCCTTAATCACTCAGCAGGAGATGGGTCAATTGTTTTATAGCTGCAACCCAGGCCTCTTCACCTCCCAGGGTTTCTCCTCACATACTCTCCAGATGCAGGTCAGCCAGGTGCCATCTCACCCCCTCCCATCTCAGATCCAGACAGTCAATCCGCATTCAGCAGAGATGCACAGAAATGCTTAAAGCACAAAACTCAGCCACTTTCTAAAAGAGTGGTTTCTGAACACACAGTGACAAAACCACTTTCATAGAAAGATGCGTTATGACACGGTGAGTTCATACATACTAAACTTCACCTCTCCATTATAAACTTATAGGAAACTAGGCTAACAAAACACCATACCCAGCCTCCCCCATTCTGTCCTATGGGCAGAATGGCCTTTCACCAGTGAAAACGAAATGGAGCGTTTTTTCACTGTCAGGACATATAACACACCTCAGTATATGTCCTGCCTTTTACCTACACTGCACCCTGCCCAGGGGTTACCCGGGACCTACCACAGGGGTGCCCACAGTGTACGCAAAAGGAAAAGTAAGGCCTGACAAGTGGTTGCACTTGTCAGGACAACTTAGCAAACTGCGCGCAGGCCCTACACTGAAGGGCTGAGTTCCCTTCTCTGCGCGCCTTTGCATTACTAGCCCTTGCACACACTGTGCACATTACTAGGGACTTTTACTAGTAAGGCAAACATACCAATCATGGCCAACCAATTACCATTGTACTTTACATAGGGAACCCTTGTACTTTGACACTGATCAGCAGTGGCAAAGTACCCAAAGCATCTAAATTGGCAACTCTATATCAGGAAAATGGTCTAGGGGGAAAGCAAAAAGTTTAGGGAACTTTAGCCAAAAAGGCCAAGTCCTACAGACGGTCTAGAGGGAATGAACAGAGTGTAGCTGCCACCCACCCCAGGCATGTATTGGAGATAGGCTGTCAGGCACACAGAGTAGTAAGGGCAGAGAAATGTAAACTTTCTAAAAGTGGCATTTCTAAAATAGGGATGTTAAATCCAACTTCACCACTAAGTAGGATTTATCCATACCATTCCAAACATATGAAACAAGAAATAGCTACTCCTCTCTGATCAAAATTACAGCAAAAAAGTGTATTAAGGAATTCCCAATGCTAACCTATGAGAGGAGTAGGCCTCTCAGTAGTGAAAAACGAAATAGGCTGTTTGTCACTACCAGGACATGCAAAACATAAAAGTAGTTGTCCTACCTTTTACTTAGTTAGCACCCTGCCCTTAGGGCTACCTAGGACCTACCTTAGGGGTGACTTATATGTAACAAAAGTGGAGTTAAAGGCTTGACAAGTGGTTTTAAATGCCAAGTCGAAGTAGCAGTGACTGCCCACACAGGTACTGCAGTGGCAGGCCTGAGACAGGTTTGAAAGGCTACTTTTGTGGTGGCATAATCAGTGAAACTAGTAGCATTTAACTTCCAGGCCCTGGGTATATGGTATACCACCTTACAAGTGACTTACAAGTAAGTTAAATAGGTCAATCAGGTATACACCATTTAGAAACATGTTTACAGAAGAAGCACATGCTCTTTAGCGCTGATTAGCAGTGGTAAAGTGCTCAGAGTCTTAAGTCCATCAAAAAAGATTCAGCAAAATGTTGAGGCAAAAAGATTTGGAGGGAAAGACCCCCCTAAGGCTGACAGGTTTAACATCTCCTGAATTGTTTCATCAATCTGCGAAGCCTCAATTAATTATTTCACTGAAACAATTCCTGGCACTGTTGATCTGATTATAAAGCATATATATTCCTCAGCTTCTGAATGCTGTTTATTTAATTTTTAGATGGGTGTCTAGATATATAATGTGCTGGATTATACTCTCTTCCAGGTTTATGGACAATCTTGAAATTATAGTACATTAATCTCATTCTCCATCTCTCAATCTGGGGGGGGGAGGGCACTTTTATTTTTGGATTCCCAAAAATAGAAGTCAACACCTGATGACGCGTTATTATAACAAATGGTTTGTTATACAAAAAATCATGATAATGCTCATAAGCCCAGACCACAGCCAAACATTCTTTTTTTCTGGCTGTGAATACCTTCTTGCAACAGAAGATAAACTTTTGCTGGCATGTGAGATTTCAGGCTGAGGAGCCTCTCTGCCATGCTTGTGTTGCACTAAGATTGCGCCAAGTCCCACAGCACTAGCATCCACCACTAGTTCTGTGCATAGCTCTGGATCAAAATACTTCAAATTAGTGGCAGACGATATGTCTTCTTTTATTTTTATAAAAGCATGTTCACAATCGTTCCTCCAAATAAACTTTTGCCCTTCCTTTGCCAATTCTTTAAGTTGTTTACTTATGGTGGCATAGTTTTTGATAAAAGGTGAACAATAACTAGCCATTCCCAAAAATGAACGCAGTTCAAATACATCTTTAGGTCTGAGTATTGAAATGTTAGTTCAGATTTATTTCACATTTTCCTAAATAAAGTGTTAGACCAGCCTTTATAAGTTGTTAACATACTTCGTTTAATGCTTGATCATGCTTGTCTTGTGTTTTTCCAAAGAGCAAGATATCACTGTAATTCATGGCATTCTTTACTGGTCTTATGTGCTTTACAGTTTCCTGAAAAATTTCAGCAGCTGAACATGTGCCAAATTTGAACTTTTTATACCTAAATAACCCAAAATGCATAACAAATGTCACTATATATTGGGCCTGACTGCCAATGTCCATTTGATGGTACCCCTTTAAATAAATCCATCTTCAAAAAGACAGTAGCACCATTGATATTACTAATCATGTCATTCAAATGCGGGCCTGGATGTCTCTCTCTCTCTCTCAATTGCTGTATTAGGCATTCACATGTCCATGCAAATTCTGATATCCTCCGTATTCTTTTTTATTAACCACCGCAATAGAAGATACCCATGGCGTTGGACCAGTAGCTGGTTCAATGAGATCTTGTTGAAGCAGCAAATTTATCTCCTTTTCTACTTTTGTTTGTAAAAGTATTAGAACTCTTTTGTGTACCTGCGCCATTGGTTTTACTGCTTCATTAATATGTAGTGTAATTGCTCAGCCTTTCAGTTTTCCTAGCCCTCCAAACAATTCTGGATGTTTTTTTTAACACAGGATGAGCTGTTGTAACATTACAAGTCATTGCTAGTAAACCAATGACTTGAGCAGTGACATTACTTAATAAACATGTACCAGGAACATCACCCTCTAACACATGTATTTCTTCTTTGCTTGATACATCTTCATATTGGAAGATCTCTGCAAACTTTCCTAAACATGAAACAGGATGTGACACTCCCCATAAGAAAAACACTTGACGGACTTTGTTCCTTCATTTTCTGATATTCAGTGATACACATGAAGTTGCATGTTGCCCCACTGTCAAAGACAAACAGAACTTTCTGAGAGCCAACCATTACATCCACAGATGTTGTTTTTTTGTTTTCTCCTCTTATGTTATACGATTTTATTTAATTCTCTTCACACATCATATACAAACTTTCAGATTGCTAAGGGTCTTCATCATAGTCACATTCAACACTTTGTCTTGGGTATTTAGCTTTCCCTAATTTTTGTTCTTTTTAGCATCTGGCATGTTCTGTTTGCTCTAATTTTCCTTTTTATTCCAACTTTCCGTTTTATCCCGTTTAGACCTACATACACTTGCAAAGCCATGCAACATTTTAAATGTGGGAATTGCAATCCACATCTGTAGCATAACTTATTTTCTTTACTTTGAGTGTCCGCCTTTTCCGTGTTGCTGTATTTATTATTTTTTTTTACAAATGCCAAACGTGTTATATGGTTTTTATTTTACCTTGCTCGTATCATGTGTTGAGCTTGTGTCTCCGTTCTAGCCATGCATAGAATCGTTTGCAAATAATACGTTTTTTCTAGTAACTTCTTCCTGAATTTTACTGAACGCCATCCTTGAATTATACTCAGTCTGATTGCTTCCTCATTATTAAAATTTACAAACTTGCAAAAAATCCCTAATTTCCTTAGCCTCATTACATTTTCACCTATGGATTGTTCTTCAGTATAGCGGACTAATTCTGCTTTAGACTTCCAGTCTAGATTTCTCCCCCTGCTAGAGTGCTCAAATCTTGCCCTAATAGAACCGGTAGCCAACATAATTGTAGGGTTCATCATCTACAAATGTAAGGGGTGTCTTTAATCTAAGGTGAGTTGTATTGTATTAGCATGGTTTGTTTCAAGCCTGTAAACATTACTTAATTGGTATCTGTAGGGGGTATATTCTTACAACCATTGTATTTTCTCTCCTGGGCCTGTGCAATGCGGAATGGGTATTTATTTGCTATTTGTATCCACACATTTCTGTTATGAGGAATGCAAATAAATGACTGAGAATTTGAAAACCTATACATTTAACTCAGCTTAAGAAATTAAAAGCAAAGTTCAGTGACCCATTCTGCTCATAGTGATAGGTTTTCATTAGAAAATCCAACCTTTGGGAGAAATATTAGAACATTATCCTCATGTACACCTTAAAAGTTTACTGTGATTGGCATAGATAATTGCCTGTATATATACAGGTTAATTCTTTGCGTGCATGTTTTTTTCTTATAAACTCACTTTACCAGTGTGACTAACTGTGATAAAGATGTGGTTCACTACAATGGAAAAACATGATGGCTGAGATAAAAAAAAAAAAAAAGGATACAGCTAACGAGTCATAAACAGTGAGGGAGAAATCGAAAATGTTGGGCTTCATACTAGGAAACTGTAATTTTTCACTCTCTGGTTAAGTCAATGGCTTCAGAGAATTCAGTTTTATTGATTGGTGATGGATTGAAGCCTTCATATATGGTGGCTGTAACAGAGTAAATGATGCTAGTGATGTTGTCTTGTGTTGGTGGTAAGGATCTAAGGGCCTGATTTATAATTTGTCCGATGACCCCTCCTCTGCCAAGGCAATGGAGTAAATGTCTCCGTCACCCTGATGGAGGTGCCGCCTGCCGAATTATGAAATGCCTGCTGGTCCAGAGGACATTTCAATCATTGACTCGAACTGCTGTAGCGGCGATTCCTGCCAATGCATTGTAAGTTTGACGAACGGCTCTGAAAGTGGGGTTTTCTTTTTGAAAATATAAAACAAAATGCCCCCTTCGCCATGGGGGGTTTCTTCCCATGGCAAAGGGGCATTGAGCAACTTTTATTGCCCCTTACTGCCAGGTTTCTCCTGGTGGAGTAAACTACTCTATTGGGCTGTCGTAGGAGTTTGACCACAGCAGAGGCCAATTTAAATTAGGCAGGTGAACAATAGTCTTGAAGATGAGGGAACTCCATCACCATGGAGTACTCTCTACCAAGATATAAATCAGGTCCTAACTCATCTGTTTATGTCCTGGTATGTTATAACTTTCTAATAACACTTATAATTTTCCTCAAATGCCTTCTAAGTACTAACATTCCTTTGAACTACCTGGACTGTAATGTTTCTGATAATCACTAGAAGCCAGTCAATGTCTAAACAGTTTCTAAATTTCTGGTGATTGACTTTGTATCAAAGATAGTTGGGCACAACCCATAAACTCTTGCTTTTTGATATCTCTAGAATCAGTGATAAATAAATTAATAACACCAAAATCTGTGGTGTTGTTTTAAATTGCAAATTCTACTCTTTGTTTCTGCACCATTCCACCCTTTGTTTATACTACAGTCATTCAACAGACATCCCTCTTAAATAAGACAATATAAAATGCTGGAAATAGAGAACACCAAACACACATAAATTATTGGCAAATGAGTGGAGATTACAAAGGTGTGATTATTAGACTTCTGTTCTAAGCATCATAGACATGTCAAATCAAATGATTTAATTTTATCAACCAGGAGATCCACCAAGGAACACCTTAAAGATAGTATTTGCCTTTTAAAAACTGTGATTGATACATGTGACGTACATGTACAGGGGCTTTAGTAATTACTATCTGGAGAGAAATCTTCTGAATGAATAGCCTAAAAATAGTTTTAAAAGAATATCCTTTTTGAAACTATTTTGATGATTTACACAGAACTCTGGGATGCATATCTTATTTTTCCAAAAGGTAGATTTTGCATCCACTCTTCCCAAAGACTACTTTGCAAATCAGTGTTTGGAGCCTGTTAACAGTGTTCAGCCCTTCTCAGCACAGTCTTCCAATTGAAGGCCATTCGAGGTGCACTCTTGGACATCTTAAGCATTCTAATAAACCCCAAAGTCGGGATGTTTAAAATGCCATATCTGGTTCATTTGGTTTAATGCACAGCTCACCCGCGAGGGTATCTGATATCTGCCCTTCATGTTGCAATATGCTTTGAGGTGGGGAAATCAATAGTGTAGGTGAGAAATCATTCATAGGTTCATACATGGTAGGCATAGGATACATTGTTGTTTAGTGTAACAGAAAAGCACATAAAATAAATTTCTGCAGTGTCAATTGAATTTCCCTAGATGGTTTTAACAACATTACATCTTTGACTAACTAGATGGGTTTTTGTTCTGAGTAGAAATGTGGTGTTCCCTTGTGCCACATCAGAAATTCCAGTGACAACCACTCCAAACATGAACATAACATCTGTTCCAAAGAAAAATGCAAAATGGCTTACTTGTCCATTTTTGTCAACAGAGGACATGCAGCCTCATTCAAAGAGCCACTCGTAATTTGCTATTAAGGGGCACAGGCTTCCTGTTTTACAGATGTATAGTAAGCGCCTGTAAATGTCTTTGGAATGTAAAATATTTGCATTAATTAACCATTTTTACTGATGATCCGGAAGTTGAAGCAGCCATCAGGCCACAGCAATCATAATATTCTATCCCGTCTGACCAAAGTATGACTAAGGTTGGCTATCTTTTAAAGATATCAAAAGTGAATTTATTTAGGAATATACGGGTAATGACATGACAAAGTCAAATGAGTTATACATGTGAAAGTGTTCAACACCAATTCAAATTACACTTTAAACTAAACCAACCTGTCTACTCGTAGCTGGCAAACAATGTTTAATGCATCTACGACTCCCTCCTCCCTTAACTGACGGCAGCCAATCAAAGTAGCAATGAAACAGCCAGTCCTTCCAATTCCAGCACTAAAAAAAAAAAATGCAAAACATGAGCAAGAACTGCGCAGCAGGACAGAAGGTTTTAACATCCTGTCTAGCAAAATAAGTTTTGGAAAATACCACCTAGAAACAGTATGTATGGTGGAACTTTATGTTCAAAAGACATGCATGCAAAGATAGTGTTATCTGAAATGTTAAAATTCTTAAAGACCAGTTCACAAAGTGGAATTAAAATCCTAATTCACAGTATCAGGACTAGCACACAGTGGCGGCTCCTCCACAATGGTGGAGGAGCGTCACTCCACTGCCGGGCTCAGAGCCAGCAAATGGAAAATAAAATGATGTTCCTGTATCGTTTTATTTCTCATTTACCCGCTCTGAGCCAGCGTTGTAGGTGGGGGGGCGAGGCCGAGGCATGGGAGGGGGAGGAAGAGTGCTGCCTGCACTCCCTTGGTGCTCATGTGTGTTTGGCCGGCCGTCTCAGACCGACCAAAACACACATGCGCACTTAGGTTTCTCTGGCCCGGCTGCATAAACCCTTACAGACTCCCTGGCCTGAGCGGAGCGTCTTTCTAGCCTGCTCAGGCGAATCCCTGCGGTGCTCTGCAGCACAGGGATTGGATGGGAGTCTGTCCCAGGGGCGGCTGGGACCAGGAATAGGAGAGGCGGCGCGATGCGACACTGGAGACGGCCGGCGGCTAAAGGTAATTTTTTGAAAAAATATATTATTTCGAACACCCCCTGTGAATCCCCACAGCACCCCCGTTCCCTCCTCCCACCTCACCACCCTTTGTTTGTGACTGCTGCTACTGCTAGCACAACTTTACTAATTGAAGTAGCATTTGTGAATGTGAACTTTCTGCAACATAGTGGAACTTCCAAATTCAAAAATGTAGGGTTGAATGCAGGTTTGTGGATGTTCCAGCATGACCCTGCCTGCAAACGTAAGTAAACACCGTCATGTACGTTTATGGCCATTCACATACTCTCTACAAGTAGTTCCTACCAAAGAAACGCTTCTAAATTTACTTCTGTTAAAGCAAAAGTAAGTGCATTTACAATGTGGGAACACCCTCATAATAAGGGTGTTCTAGGAGAAGGGTTTCCTATGTGTATATGTAAAGCTTACATTCATTCACCTGTGGGCATCTTGGCACTGAATAACGAGTGTTAGTTGTTACCCAACTCAATGCTTTTATTGACCTCTGGAGGCCAAGTAGAACCAAAGGGGCCCAGACCTGCAACTTTGGGGTCAAACACGGACCCCTACAGTGGATGCATTATTCCTTTGACCCCTTTGGGATTAAATGGCATCTCAAAAGCCAGAGGTGTGGGGAAGCCGGGAGGTTTTAGGGAACAGAAGGGTTTGTGCAAAAATAAAGCCAATTGCATAAAAAAATTATTCTCTGGTTAAATTAGTATTCAAATTGATGTGGGTCCTTTGCTTTATTTCTTTCTCATTGGTCTCCATTCTCCGATTTGTTAGTTTATTCTGCCCTACAATAGATGACTTCCTTTTTGGAGGGAGACTTTATCTCCAACTTGCAGTCCCCGTTAGGTAGTTATAGTTAGCACCTACTTTCCGTAGTAAAAGTGTTTTTTGATTTGCTAATAACTTTGGCGCCATTTAATGAATGTTCATGACATTTTCAAAACTAGTTTGCCACTCACTTCAGCTGCTGTTTTGAAAGTTTCGGGGTGATTCATCAAGCTGGGGCCAAGAAAAAGGGGGGTCCCAAAATGCATTTTCACAATGCAATTTCCCATAAGGATTTCAGACATGACTAGAACCTGAATCGTTGAATGGAATTACACCAATTTGGCACAAAGCTAGCTCTTGGTCCAGAAAGAGCTCTTTTTGTAATTTGGTGTAAATCCTTTCAGTAGTTTTGGAGTTGTTGATGAAAAAAGAAATTGTATATCTATGGATGTGGACCCTCTGCGGATTCGATAGATCTGATTGGCTGCCAACACTTCAACCAGTAAGTGTTGCCAGTTATCCCGGGATGCGGATCTGAGCCAGAGCCCCCCCCCCCAAAAGGCAAAAAAAAACAAAAGGGGGCAGGATATGAATACCCTGACCCCCTAGGCCTGGTGGTGTGGTCCAACAGAGACCCCGCCGGGGGCCAAAAACGCTTTATTTAAAAGAATTTTTTTTACCACACATTTACAGAGGATCTGTGAATCCAGGGTAAAATATAAAAAAAAAAACAAGCCTGCGCTTGTTTTCTATATGCCCCAGGTGGGCAGATCCGGGGTAGGGTGGATTAATAATTATAATGGGGAGAGGCGGGGTGTGTGTGGGGCCCTCCTCTCAGGCCAATTTCGGCCCACGGGACCGCCACCCATCCAGGGCCTGGCCATTAACTTATACGAGAAGGGGGGGGCCTCCCTACTGGGCCGATTTTGGCCCCAGGGACCACCTCCCCCCCCCCCAGGGCTTGGCCATACACACATAGGGGGAGGAGGGGCAGTGTGGCTCCCATCCCTGGGGTGTTTTCAGCCCCGGGGAACCCAACCTCCAGGGCCCGGCCGTACCATCAAACGGGAGGGCGGCTTTGCTGCCCCCTCCAGGAGGCATTAATGTCCCTGGGGACCCCATCACCCAGGGCCAGGCTCCTGCTATGTCTTGGGGTGCCAACCCCCCGGGACATAGCGGTTTTGCGGCCCACACTAGTGCAGGCAGGGAAACCTCTGTTTGCTCTCGCTTGACGGGAGCAATATATAGCTCCTGCCAAGCGAGAGCAAACAATAAGCCCGCTCCCAGCGGACGGGAGCATGAAAAATGCTCCAGCCCGCTAGGAGCGGACTTTTCATCAGTTCGGGCAGTGAAACAGATGAAAGAATTGCTCCCTTCTGCAGAGAGCAACATTTTTAGCTCCACCCTGCGGGCGGGAACAATGCTTCCTCCCGCTGGACATGGGAAGCTGGCTTGGGCCGGGGGGCATTGGGGCTTCCCCCGCAGCCTCCAGCAAAAAGGTAGTGGCTGCCCTAGGTGGGCACCAGGCACCCACCATTTAGTAGAGAGGCCCCGGGGATGGGGTCCCAGAGGGGCAATTTTGGCCCCAGGGCGGGCTGTGTGCCCCCCTCCCCCTCTTCATACAGGCCAGATCCCGAGGGATGGGGTACCCGGGGCAATTTTGGCCCGGGGAGGGGGCTGCATCCCACCCTCCATCTTAAGAATAAGGTCAGGCTCCAGGAGATGGGGTCCCCAAGGCCAACTAAGGTACATGGAGGGGGTCAGCATGCCCCCCCTCCCCTTTTGAATATAAAGTGGGTGGGCTCCAGGGTACCCACCATTTAGTGGGAGGGGGGCCCTGGGGATGGGGTCCCCTGGGCCAAACACAGCCTCGGGAGGGGGGCCATGCACCCCCTCCCCTAAAAGAAAGATTGCAAGAAACGGGGGATTGGGTCCCCGAGGCTGAAATCGGCCCGGAGAGGTGGGCTGCCTGTCGCCCACCTAGGTTGACTGCCTCTCGTGGGTTGGCCACAGGCAGAGGTTGCATTAACCTATGGTAATTGAATATTACTTTACGTTAAAAAAACACAGAAATTCACACAAAACAACAAAGGTAACAAGGATGTTAAAGTTGGGGAAATAAAATTTACTAAACCTTAGAAATTCACTAAAAAAACAAAGGTTACAGGGACGTTATAGTAAGGTTCACATTTTACACGCACAAACCCATAGAAATTCAACAGTTATAGTTAAAGTTATTGCAGGTAACTATAACTAGTGCCCTGAGGTAAATATCTCGCACCCTCGCCATGCACTGCTAATTCCCCACATATCACTCATGACATCTTCTATGATATCATTGATAATAGCACTGCAACATTTGCTGTAAAATTATTGATGAGAAAGCTGTGCATCCCAGGGCGCACATTATAGTTACCTTAGGGCATGAGTTATAGCTACTTGAGATAACTCTGAATGCTGAATTTGTATGGTTTTTCGCTTGTAAAATGTGAACCTAACTAGAACATCCCTGTAACATTTGTTTTTTTGGAGAATTCGTAAGGTTTTTTAAATGTTATTTCCTAACTATTACGTTCTGGAACCTCTGGTTTTTTTCAGATGACAATGAAATTGCTTTGTCGTTATAGTTACCTTTGTACACATCACCTGTTGCATTTCTATTGAAATTTTGTATTTACTTTCTTTATTTTCTGTCCATACTCCTATTGCACACTAGTTCTAATGATTGGCCTATGAATGGGTAACTTCCACAATGTCTGGTTGCTATGTCTCCTGGGCCTTGGGCACTGCCCAGGATATCTGGTAACCATTCCCTTTCCCTAGGTAACAAGCATTTCTTCTTGCTCATGTTTTTGATTTGCAGAAATGTTAAAACCTTACTGTGGCTTGGAGAGTGGACATCAGGAAATTAATACAGGGATCCCATATCTCTTCAAATTGATTCCCCTTACATTCTAGAGAGGCTGGATATTTTTCAGTGCCCAGGAACTCCCACAGCCTATGTAGCCAGGTAGTAATCCCGGTCCACCTCAGACCCTCTAAGAGCAATGCTCATTTGCTTAATGGCACAGAGAGCTAGTGGTATTGCCCTGCTTTTCCATGACCGCAAGGGGTAAGTTTGCTTGTTGCGGAAGCTGAGGAGGATGTATTCAGGGAATTGGGGTATGTTGATATCGAAGATCGTGTTCATATCAGTTAGCGCTTCCTGTCAGTATTGATTTTAGTTTGGACCGACTCCATAGCAGATGGGTTAGAGTGCCTGTGACTACGCACTTTCTCCAATAGTCAGTTGATTTTTGGGTGGGATCCACTTGTTGATTGATTTTAAATTTATAAAACGCAACAAATGCCCATAGGCATCAAGGCGCTATAGTCACAACACAGCAGCCCACCCAATCCAACGGCCAATCAACAGATACGAGACCAGGCCGAGAAACAGCCTATAGAGTGAATATCTTAATCACAAGAGGGATTGAAGAGCTTAATTTTTATAGAGGTCCTACACCTGTGCTCCTCCCAGAAATAGTAATCATGGTAGGAGTAGTTCCTCATTGGCCAGGTGGTCACAAAGGGTGGGGCCACGTAGTCATTACTTCTGTCGCGGGGAGACCTGAATCTCAGATCTTGGTGCCCTCACACACCTGTTAGGGTATCATGCTTCATCATTGGGCGCTCCTCGTCTGGCAGGTGCTGCAATGCCTGACGGGCCTGGGGGCTCTTTGTCGGAGATCTTTTGATCTGGTAATGCCGTTAAGGTGAATGCATGAAGGAGGGCTCTGTGAGAGAGTGATAAGTGTAAAGTGAGGGATATCTAAAATAGTCTCTGTTATCCTTAGAACAAATTTTATAGTTAAAGGGTAACAGGGAGCCCTAAGGGATCGATACAATGATTTGAGTGTCTTCGGCATAAGATATTGCATGCAGCCTATAGGAATGGATAATGGTGACGAGTGGAGAAACCTATAGATTAAATAATGTAGGGCTCATAGATGAGCCCTGTGGTACTCCACAAGGCAGAGTGAAGACATCAGAATAATATTGGTTCAGCATAACCCTCTGAGAACGATGTTTGAGGAAAGAGGACAACAGTGCCAAGGCTCTATCTGTGACTCCCATCTCTTGTAGGCCTTCCATTAGTAGAGAGGAGGAGATGGTATCAAAGGCTGCCAATTGGTCCAACAGGATCAAGGCCATGCCTTGCCCCTCATCCACTAACCGCCTAATATAGTCTGTGGCCGACACTAGTGCAGATTCAGTTGCTTGATGTTGGTGGGAACTGAACTGCAATCTATCCAACCATCCATGGTCTTCCGCGAACTTCATCAGTTGGACATTTAAATGTCTTTCCAAGATCTTAGCAGGCACTGGAAGGAGCGAGACCGGGCTATAGTTCATACACTCTTTACTATCAAGATTAGGCACTTTTTGAAGAGGCTAGACCACTGCCTCCTTCCATAGCCGTGGATAGCAACCAGAAGAGATCACCTTATTCATTACCGATGAAAGAGGGTATGCCACGGTACCAGCTATCATATACAGCATTGCAGGTCCGCATACCTCCAAAGGCAAGCCCAATTTAGTGTTAACAAAATGCTGTTCCACTATTTTCCCCCTACAAGTATGCCTTGTGCCCCTACGCATTTGTGCCCCTACACACATCAAGTAGCTCCGATGTCACTCCATTACCACTTAGTCTTTTTCATTGAAGGTCTATTATTAGTGTGCTCATTCAGGTCACGGAATGATCCTCGCTTCTTGTGGGAGGCTGCTCGTAAGTCTGTAAAGGAAGATTCCTGCTTACAAGATTATTCATCCACGCAGCTCATCGGCCCTCGCAGCTACTATTTTGTCTGTGCCTGAGTGGTTGCGTCAGCTCAGGGAACTGCGGTGTCGATAAGCCCTCTTCATTCAGTTGGTTGGAGGGTGGGAGATGAAGAATCTGCTGCGCTGGGCTGGACTCGGAGCTTCATAGTAAAGCTCTCACTCCTCTGCCATCTTTGTTCTATAGTTTATGCAGCGTATAATGAAACTAACTTAGATGGACCAATGTTTGGTGTTTTTATTATATTCCTCTTTTTAGAATTTGCTTCTACTTATGCTCTAATACTTCCTAACGTAAATATGCTAATTTAAGTCTTTTTTTTCTTTAATGCATGCACAGATGCATTTGATGGCTGTGGAATGGGCCCTAATTCCGTGCTGAGTGCCACTGGCAGGTTCTGCTGCTTATCTGTATATTCCCATCCAATGAGTATAGCCCACACGTGGGTTTTTGAGATACTGGTCAGTTTTCCCAGTTCCGCAGGGTCAGTAGCTATACCCATGACTCCTAGGAGCCATTAACGATCTAGCAGGGGTGTCTCCAAAATATTTGGGTACAGGATAATCCATTCCTGGGTGAATATGAACTGCCTGACGCTTAGTACGGCTAAAACAGAAATCTTATTGACACAAAATGTTCCAACTGTTTCAAATACTGGTGGGTTCTTGCCCTGCTCCAACGAGTGCTGCGAGGAACTTGGGAATGATAGCTGACTCCAGCATAACACTGTCAAATCAGATTACTTCAGTGTCCAAAAGCTGCATTTACTCCCAATGTTTTCTAAGCTTGGCACACGAAAATCTTGGCGTTGAACACTCATCGGAACAATGGTCTTGCCATGATTTCTGTAATATGGTCTTCCAACAAAATGTAAAATTAACTTTAGTATATCCTGAACGTTGCAGCACATACTATGTTGGGATTCAAAAATGTAATTCTGTTTAGACAATATCCATCTGCTACACTGGCTTCCAATGATAAAGAGGATCAATTTTAAAGCATTGTGTGTTTTCCATTGGACTTACCACACTGTGAGAACCAAAAGACTACAATTTTGCAACCCCCCCCCAAGCTAACTATGCTCCTTAACCTCTTTGTGGTGAAAAACATTGTGAAGAGATAATCTTTGTGTTCAAGCTGCAAAAACTGGATTGCCTTTCTCCGTTTTGTAGGGCCAGGAGGCCCTTCACAGTGAATGTTGCACTATCAAGTGTATCTATATTTTAAATAGTAAGAGGGTGCCAATAATATCAGTTATTTTCAGTGGTTTAAACAGAGCCACCTTATTACAGTCTGCTGAGCCATCTAAGGTTAACATGTTCTTACAACAGGAGACCCACTAGAGCTCTTACTCTAAATTATCGTCCACATACTTATGAGCACAAGAGTGTAATCACTCCACTCCCTGGGCAGACTGCCATTCTGAATCATAAGAACAGTAATTTGTAAACTACATCACAGTGCACGATGAATATGGCATTTGATGGACTGCAAAAGCAAAACTGGGCTTGAACTATGGCCTAATTACTGAGAGCAATACATTTGCAGGGGAGCTTTCGTCCACAAGTGTTTTTGAGATTTCTTTTGCTCTCTTACCACAGGAATGAACCAGTGGCAAAGGATTAGGGTGTAACCCATGTATAAAAAAGCTATACCTGCATTAAGAGTGATTATAAATTAGTAGACATTTGAAAACATGCCCATCGCCAGGGATAGCACAATATATAGAACAGTAACTAGTCTGAGATGCACCGGATTTCATTTTATTTTACATTTCTCAAAAGGTTTCCAACGCTAGATCTGAAATTCTCCCCAACAATAGTTTTGAAGATACACAGTTAAAATTTCCAGATTTTTCTGTACATTGTTAAATGAATTACAGCAGACAATATGATAGCTCTTTATTTATGAAGAAGTTTATTTCATTGTTAGAATAGGAGATTGTTTTTTTTTTTTTTACCAGAATATGAACTCAGCATTCCCGGGTACTTTGTTTAATACATTCAAGGCTATTTAAGCGGTCTTCCAATTTATAGAATATGAAATAGGATGATCTGGTAAAGATTTTACAAGTACAATAGCATGGAGCAATTTGTATTAGAACACGAGGATCAATATCCACTGGAATGTGCTTAAGTAGAAAGATGATAAATGTCAGGATTTTCCACTAGAGAGTAAATAAGGAAGGGATTGCCTCATGAAAACTGCTAGTTTGTAGTTGCACAAATTAGTATAACTAGTATTACTGATCCTGTAACAGGACAGGAGATTTGTGAATGGGTAAAATCAAAGTGCTCTGCAAGGAAGATCTACATTTATCCTCCACAGCGACATTGGTCTTGCTGCAATTTCTACATGTTCGTAAGCTTCAGGCGTACAGAGGTACATGATAGAGTAATCATGTACACACGGTAATACAGAGCGAGAATGTGAAACTGAAGATGGGTACAGAAACCATTTGCCGCACTAGAAAGAAGTATTCCAGTTCATGATGTGGAAGGTGGATAGTCAACAAGTCAGTGAATAAGGACAATCAATATAGAATGGATATGATTTAGACCGGTCAAGAAAAGAAGCCAGCAACTGTGAAAGAGGGAAATCATGTCCCCTTTGTGACAAAGCCAAGAGCTTAGGATGAAGCATCAGGGAAGGCCTCGTGGAACAGGATGGCGATCAGCTGACTTCTGAATTTGAGATGATCTTGTTACTGAGACAGTTGTCAGGCTGTTCTAAGCTTCAGGGCCACAAGTGTGTAGAGTTAATTCGCATGTCTCCTCTTGTAAAAGAGAGGGGATGGGTATGGCAGGCACCAAATAGCAAAGGGCAGCATAATGCAACTTTCTAAAAGTGCCATTTTCAAAAGTGACATTTAAAATCTAACTTTACCATTAAAGAGGATTATAATTACAATTCCATAGATACCAAACATGAAATGCTCATTTGTTCCCAATCAAAAGTTAGCACTTATTAACTGCTAAAAGGCAGCTCAATGTTATCCTATTGGGAAGGTAGGCCTCACACAAGTGAAAACCAAATTTAGGAGTTTCTCACTACCAGGACATGTAAAACATAAAAGCACATGTCCAACCTTTGAATTACAATGCACCCTGCCTAAGGACTAGCTCTGGCCTAACCTAGGGGTAACATAAGGATTAAAATGGTAGTTCAAGGTTTAGCAGTGAGGTTATGTTGCCAAGTTGAATTAGCAGTTTAAAACTGCATTCAGGCTGCAATGGGAGGCCTGGGACATGTTTTAAGGGGCTACTTTAGTGGGTGGCACAGTAAGTGCGGCAGGCCCACTAGTAGCATTTATTTTATAGGCCCTGGTTATGTGGTATACCACTCTACAAGAAAATTATAAGTAAATGAAAATATGCCAATTGGGTATAAGCAAATTTTACCATGTTTAGAGGAGTGCGCACAAGCACTTTAGCTCTAGTTACCAGTAGTAAAGTGCACAGATTCCTACGGACAACAAAAACTAATTCCAGCACAAAAAGGAGGGGGAAAATCAAAGAGCTTGGGGGAATACTACCCTATAGCTGACTGGTCTAACAAAAAAAAATTTGTGACTGACTTGGAATTATATTTTCTAGCCACCCAGACCTACTTTGCAATGTGCTGGTTCTGCCCAGTGCCCCTTATGCCACACATATTAGCAGAAACTGACCTTATGGATAAAGGCTCCCTGCATACGGTCCTTGCAATGCAGTTATCATGACCCCCCGAACCAATTCAACAGTCATTTCCACCAACAGGGTGAAGCTTATACTAAGGAAACAAGATACACTCCGCTATATTTACCTGAAATCCCACTATCAAATTAATCAGGTTGTCCATCTATCTGTTGAGGGTGATGTAGCAAATTCTCTGAAACTGTGGTTGATTCAGTCACCTATATACAAATAAGAGGTTTTAGCCTCTAGAACAGTTTTAAAGAAAAAGGTGCAACCTGTCCTCTGCGTCTTCATCTACTTCATGTTATACAGTCTCAAGTCAGTGTCCTTTCTTCCCCAATGAATGCCTTGAATTCTTGCCTAAGACAATACAGTTGAGAGAGACCAGAGGGTGACTCTACAGTATGATTCCGAACAGATCGTGGGTGGCAGATCGTGCTGATCGGGTAAATGATGATAAATTGTCGTTCTGTTGTGCTCAGATGCCCAGCAAATCTATGACCTCAAGGCATAAGAGCCTCCACTTCAAATGTTTACACAGGTAATACTTCACATCAATCTCATGGCTCTGTGTGCCTGTCTTCAATTCACATCTGGGTGCTGGGAGGACAGCTACATCTGTGCATTCCTGAAAGAAGGCCACAAACTAGGGGCTCAAGGGAAACTGCAGACCTCTGACTCTGAGGGGCCTCTCTGGGACGGTTGCTTGGTGGTGGAATTGGCAACTGCATTCCAGGGGACATGGTCTTGGCCCGGGGAAGAATGGCAGAGAGGACAAAATTTAGAGGGCCTGTGCATTTTAAGGGTTGCCTTTTGAACTAATTGCATCTTCAAAGGCCATTGGGGGTATAACTACGGGGGCTCTGGCCTCTGAAAGTAGAGATGCTTTTGGATTTGGAACCATACTATGCTGGTTCGACGCTGGGACATCGACACGAGGAATGATTAGGGCAGGAGGGATTGCAACTTGATTATACCACAGACTTGTGGTTGCCTGGAGATTGTTGTGCTCCAGGAAGGCTCCAGGAAGGGGACTATCACTTGGTGGATTTTGCTAGGATGTTGCTGGCCTGCAGCTAAATGCAAAGTGCTGTGGCCTGGGTCCCTAAGTACTCTCCGAAGGGTGATCCGCAGGCCTCATGTCCATGAAATCCAAGGGACAGAAAGGATCTCCCAATTTCCAGGAGATTGTAAGGACTGCGCAGGGTGTGGCGTAAACAGGTGGAAGTGATCATCAGTTGGCACAAGGACCATCCTGCCTTACACCGTTATCACACTGTGCAGAGGAGTGTGCTCGTAAAGATCAGCAGCCCACCTGAGGTGCCGGGGTGTGAGGAGTTCGAGGAGTGCGGGGAAAGCTTGCAGAGTCCGAGGGACCTTGGCTTGCAACCAGGGGGCCTGTGCTCGCTTGTACTCCGGAGCGTGTGGTGTCTTATGGGTGTTGGAGGACCTGAGCTGGGAGCTGAGATTGTCTTCAACCTGCAGATTGAGAGGACGACAGTGCCTGACATCGAGGCCTCTGTCCGAGGTCACTGGTTCCCTCTCCCTGGACCCACACCACAAGGTATTTTGTTGTGGAGAACATTGTGATGGGGCCCAAATGTTTTATTGTGCCTTGTGTGCACCTATAGCTGACTGTCAGGAGCTACAACAGACTTGGAAGCGCACCAGCTTCCTGGGTAACAACCTTTTGTCGTGCAGGTGCCTGGAGATCTAATCCGGATGGACGAAACTAAGTAGCTGTCTCTTTCCATTTTAGGTGGTTCCATCAATCTAATCAACGTGGCCCCAGCAGGGGCAACATGTATCGTTGGCTGGTGTAGTTGAGTGACTGAGGGGCTGGGCTGGGTCATGAGGAGTAGTCAAAGACCTGTGATTGCTTGACCATTGTAACTGTTGGGTGTATGTGATATGGGGGAATGTGGTGTTGGATGAATACCTCTGACTAGGGCATATATGTTCCTGCTGTACTACTCTAATAGGAAAGTCTGATAATTGCATATAACTGTAAAGTGTATATACAATGTGTATCTCGTTTTGATTTCAATGTGTGTGTGTGTGTAATACAAAGACCAGTGTTTTATACATATGCTGTGGATTCCTTTTTGTGAAGTATGCAGTGTGTTGTGAGGATGGTGTTGTGCCAACACTTTACACTCGGGCCCTGAGGATTAGTCCGACTGCTCGGCTTCAAGCGACCCAAGGGTGAGCACAGGTTATCGGACACATGTATCATACTCATCCTATCTAGAATGGTGGATTCTGACTGGCTTCGATGCGTCCCAGCCAGCCAGGAACTACTGGGTCTAACACTCACATAAATTACATACCACTGCAGATCATAGATGTTGCAGGTGTAGGACACCCCAAGCTGATGTTATCCACTTGACTTGGTCCTTTTCACATATCCAGCATTATTGGAGTGTAATTCTGCCAATAATCTGAGATTATAGATCATCAGATACAGGCTACTGCACTAGTAGCCTTGCTAGGTTCTCTAGCTGGGATCCCAGAGACTATCTAGTTACTATTCGCCAAATGCTTTGGGGCACTATCCTGTTTCATGGTCCCTGTCCCAACAGCAAAAGGAGTGGTTGCAAAATGTGATGACATGGTGCAATTTATACAGAGAAGCGTTCTACATTGCAGTTGGTAGTAGCTCAGTCATCAGAGTTTGGTCATCAGTTTTATGGGACCAGTTAGCAGGAGGGTCTGCTACCGTGATGTAAAACAGATTGGAACATAGGAACTGATTTATGGAGCTATTTTGCTAAACAGATAGGTGATATTTTAGAAAACTACTTTCTATTCTCTCTGTTTCAATCCTCTTAATATAGGCTGATTACTAAAAAGAGGTACAAGGTACTTTCCCTATATAGACAACTTGTGTAAACTGTGCCAGTGTCGTACATTCAAACATGAAATTCGGTCTTGTTTTGCATATGTTATATCTGTTGCAAAAAGCAATAACATAAATTAAAAACAAAGAAACAGTAACCATGTTGTCAGATGATGAGCTAAAAAGGCAAGATGGATTATAATTAGTGAAAGTTTGCACAGATATTTCGGACTTTGAGACCAGTAAGCTCTGTGAGTGATACAAAGCATCTTAAAGACTACCCACTGTTTGATGGGCAGTCTCATAGGTAGACTTCAGGAGATCGGGGTGGTGTCCTACATTTAAAAAAAAAAAAAAAAAAAAAACTGATACTAGTCATACTTCTTTGTTTTGAAATAGCTGGAGTCGGTACATTGTATTTTCCTGGTCATCTACGGCCATGCTATTGCTGTATTTATTCATGTGTTGGCTTCATTAACTTAAAAGCACTCAAACTGAAACCTCGAAAGACAATATTGCCTAAAATGGAAAGAAAGATTCGGGAAAAAAAATCTTAGTTTGGCCACACTGTACCTGAAAATTCTATTAGGTCCAGGATCAGAACCGATGTTTATCTGTATCTGTCTAACCTGCATGTCTGAGCCAATGCATCCCAGGGTTTATCTATGAATTTGATCGTCAAAAATTTACATTTCAAGATCTTGAACAATCTCTGCTACAGAGTTGGGCAGTGTCGTGCACAACTGGGATAGGCAGAATTGTTTTGGCTTGCTCCCTCTTTGGTGAGAGCGCGTATTCATGGCAATATATTATAGGAGGAATCTTGCCCTGGAATAAGGCTGTATAAGTGATGCAAATCTTTCATTGATGGATATGTTTTTTTCTCCAAACATTATAACATAAAATGTTAGCACTCCTTACCTTCTGCTTTAACAAACACTTACAAATTAGGAATATATTTGTTGTTTTAAGCAAAAAATTGGATTTTCTCAGAGAAGCTAGATAGTCCTTGAAAAGAGAGGCTCCTGCGGCCAGCACTGAAAAAATAGCGAAATAGTCACATATCGGCTGGTGAACCGCCTTGTAGCGGCTCCATGGTGGTGGGGGTGCCTTCCGGGAGCAGATGCTCGCAGATACTGACTCTGTGCTGCCTGCCAGGGGCTGCACTGTGCCAGAGGAGACCTGCCTGGGGCCGTAGGCTAGAGTCTTCGGAGCTGCGGCAGCGGGCAGAGTCTCGAGCTGGGGCAATTGCTTGGATTGTCTTAAAAGTTTGCAATTTTGTATTTTTCAGCAACCTCACATTAAAAAAATCCTCATACGATACCAGTGAGAAGCTAGTTTCCACAAAAATGTCTTGTAAAGAGACACATTTTGCATGAACTATCCTCCTACTAGTATCTCGCAGGACTTTTTTGTGCAAGGTGCATGCTGGCTTAAACTCTCATGAGAGAGAGCTAAATCCCATGTCAGTTTAAAAATTTAATCTTGCATAGTTTCATTTAAACTTCATGGAATTTCTCAAAACGTTGTGAAATAATGTATGCGTTTTCGTACACCTGAATTATCCAGAGCATTGCTACCCCCAGAGTACTCTGTTGTGCTGTGCTGTCTGAGTCAGGTTTGCTCCAAGTCAGTATAACATGAATTATTGGAAGAGTGGGAGTTTAGTGTCACCTGTGTTGAAATGTTGGGTGTAATGAGTGTGGGTAGAAATGATGGGTGCTCCAATCTAATTGCTGCGTTAGAGGCATAGCAGTGTAGCATGGAAAAGATGTGTTTGATAAACACTTGGGATATTTTTGGACATCAGCTGTCCGATGCATTTAATTTTTTTTATTTTAATGAATACAGAAGCGGATAAAGTATGTATCAAGAAATATAAACTGATTTATGATGTAAATTTGTATGACTGAGTGACAATAGGATTATAGTTTGCTGTACAAAGATAACAATATAATAATCTAAAAATGAATTTCATACGAATGAAGGTTGTGTGTATCATGTTTGTGGGTTGGGGTATGTCCCATCAAAGAAATGTTACAGCATATGCCACGTTCTGAGTGAATTTTGGAGCCAGCTTTCAATAAGCTTCCTAGTGTCTATTTTCTTCCAGCTGCCAACTGAATATATATTTCATTGAATATATGATTTTTCAGTATTGTCCAATGCAATTAAACACAAGTTTACAAACAGTATAGTGTATGGATGTCATATGGTGGTTTTCATCACTACCTAAGTAAATTAATGTTGTCATCACAAGGTGCATCTTATGGTGGAGGGTCATCCAATTCCGATGATGTTGTATCAAGGAGCAAAGATGGATCTATTGGTAAATATATTGCCTTCCAGCTCTATTGTCTCTTCACTGCACCATCCCAAGGAAACATTGTCATATTTCATTTGCATGCATCAGTAATTCTGAATCTTTTACATCTTTACAATCCTATCCTGCCAGAAATTGCATAAATCAATTTTCCTGCTCTCATACACTGCCTTAAGACAAATGTATCCGCCACTGCTTAGCTTTTAATGTAACGTTTAAAAGCAATGAACACAGCAGGCCTTTTTAAAATTAAAATTAATAATGTTTTCCAAATTGAGCTGAATCTCACTTCTTCAATCAGTCGTCCTTATCCGATTTAGCATTGATTCCGAAGTTCTAATACATGAATTTCACAAACGTTTGGCAAGTTTTATGAATCTCAAGACGAAGATATGATGTCACTTGTTGAGTTTTCTTCTAAATGTTCCACTGTTGTAAACAAAATAGAATTGCAATGTCTTTAAAGGTAAAGCCAATGACAATGAGCCTCAATAAGACTCGGGCATGTTCCTTAAACAACATAGATGCAAAACAACCACCCTCAAATGACAGGTGGTATTTGCGTCGATTGTACCCCCAGGACCCGCTTTAACAGCTCATTCCACCCAAATCCACACTATTGCAGGTAATGGGATATAAAACCGTAATCTCAATTTACTCACTGAATGTCGACACTGCAAAAAATATGGCCAGAATGAAAGCCAAAAGCAGAGTTTGCCAAAGGTGTAGTCCTGGCCTGGTATAGCCAGTGGCGGCTGCCGCAATACTGAAGTGGGGGGGCAGGGCGGAGGATTAGGGGGAATAATATATTTTTTTAAACTTAACCTGACGATGCTGCCGCCTCAGTCCTCTTCTCAGGCTCTTCTTCCAGCATGCACTAGGGCACAGGATCCCCACCCAATCCCGGAACTGCTCTCCTGCTATACTTAGCATGAGAGCAGCGCCAGGATTGGTCTGAGTGCCGTGGTTTGTCGCTCAGATAGTGCTTAGGAGCCTGTGAAGTTTCTCCAACCCGCTGTGTAAAACAGCTGGGTTGGAGAAACCTAAGTGCGCATGTCTATTTGGCCAGCCTAAGACGGCCAGCAAAACAGACATGCGCACTCACAGTGCCCCTACCCCTCCTACCTGCTGTGCCCAGCCCCACCCCTCTCTACACTGCTGGCAGCGGCTCAGTCAGTCAGAGGTAATTTTATTTTTTGCTTGACCACTGACTGACTAACCAGTGCGGTGGTATCTCCTCTGCCGTTACGGAGGAGCCGTCCCTGGGCATACCACCTACTGAGCAGCCGCAGCCGGTCTATTGGGGTTGAGTGGCCATACCCCCCCACCTTTTGCCCCTCACGAACAGTGTCTGTTAGGCTGAACAAATGTCAGCCTGACAGACACGGTTCATTTTCAGGTCAGCCAGGAGCCAGACATGCGCTAAATGCGCAGGCTCCTGGCTGCCTGAGCTGAACTTTGCTGGGCTGAGGAAGTCACAGCTCCTGTGAATGTGACCTCCTCAGCTTAGCAAAGGTCCCTGAGGCCCTCCCCTCAGTGGCGAGGGGTAGCGTCACTGATTGCCTCGCACCTGGGGGCTTCAGTTTTAAACCCTGAAGCGCCCAGGGTCGAGTATCAGTCAGTGACACTTCTTCACAGAGTGGGGTGGGGTCAGTAGTCTCACTGACCCCATCCCACATGGGGTCAGCAGTCTCACTGGCCCCATCCAACTCTGTGATGACAGTGGGACTGCTGCCTTCCCCCATTGGCTGACCCTAGGTCAGCCAATGGGGGAAGGCAGCAATCCCAAGCCTCCTGGGACCTCCGAGGCAGAGCTGCACGTAAGTGTGTGTTTTTTTTAAAATGAATGTTTGGTGTGTGCGTGTATGTATGAATGTTTGTGGAGTGTTGTGAATGAATGTGTTTGTGTGTGTGTGTGCGCGCACGTGTGTGAATGCATGGCTGTGAGTGTGTGTGTGTGCATGTGTGTCCCGTCTGCCCCCTCCCTCCTAAACTTACTTGCAGCCACTGCTACTGAGTGATTTGGGTGGGTGAAGCACTGATGTAAACTTCATAAAAAAGAGCAACTGTAGAAAGTTTTGTAGCAATGTTTTCTATATTTTTATAGTAGTTAAATATAATTCATGATTACCAGAAGCATTACTCTGTGTCCACTGTGAGATATGAACCCTCAGTACATTGTGTCTGATAGAAACATCGGAATTGTAGCAAAAACGTCCGTTTGGAAAAAAAATCCTATGATACATTTTGCTCCACGAAGAAAATAGACATTAATTATCGTATGCTGGAAGTTTTTATATTTTTCCATTCCCTCAATGTTTTAAACAAATTGAATCATATAATATTAATTTAACAGAAGTTTGTAAATACCCATGCAGAACAGGAATGGTGACAGCTGAGAAATGGGTGCACATGAGTTAACTGCATGCTATATCACTGAACCTTTAGGTCAAACTATGATGGCTGTTAACTTGTTTGGCTTTTTCATTTCTTTTATTTATCTCTTAATCCCGTGAGACAATGTTTATGCTGAAGTAAAATGATCCCAATTAGATACTCCCTGGACAATGCCTCAGCTCTGAAGACTGAGATGGACACTGGGTAGCACGTCCTTCATGTGCTCTGCATCAAGGTGGGACGCGCCCCAAGCCAGTTTGTAAGGTTCACAATTTGAGATGTTTTGTGATCCCTTATCTGATTTGATCAAATCAGTAGAGCTGCATTGACCTGCTTTGGAGTCCTCCACACTCCAAACAAGCTCCGTCCCTTCTCCCTCTCAACTACTTGAAATAAGTTGTGAAGGCTTCTGTTGCCTCTCGTTTTGACAACAATAACGCAATGTATTTGGGGATGTCTATAAATATCTGACATCTCCTAAATGCAGCGGCCAGGCTTGTCCAAAGGCTCAATAGGAGACTCCCCATTTTCTTCCAGGTTGAGTCACTTATTGGCTCTTGGTGCACAAGTATATTGCGCTCAAAGTTTTGTGTATAAGCCGCAAAGGCGTCTTCACTGGCTATACCCAGGCCTCGTGGCTCAGTTGATTTTTGCATCCTGAAAACATGGCTCTTCTTACCCACTAAGAAATGTTTGGTGTTTGTATTAATCTGTTTGTCCATTGTCAGCATCAGGGCACACATGTAGAGTATAATTGCACTTTACAAATTGCTTTTCATCACCATCTTGCAGAAAATGGGGAAAACATTGGGTCTACCTGATGTGCTTTCCTAACCTTATCTGCATTGCAATTCCAATCTGTGACAGCCCCCATTTAGACAATGATTTTCAGGGACGAAGGCACTAAAATATAAAGACTTCTTTACACACCATAAGGCAATTGCTGAATTTTCACCTGATGAAATCTTTTGTTGGATAAGCTGACGTTTTCTTGCAACGCCCAAGTTATACTTAGTTATGGTTTTGGGTTGTAAAAATGGATGCATAAACAAGTCTCCTCTACTGGAAAAAACAGAATGAAAGAACAGACCCACACACAGTGCGAAACTTCATACTACTTACTTCTAATAAGGTAGGATTGGATTAGCGACATGAAAAAGACGCAGGAAATAGTGGAAGCAAATTATCTCACTGGGCGTTGGTGTACCACAGAGTCTATCACGACAGGCAGATGCGGCCCGTGCAGGTAAGAGCGGTGGGGCTGGGTAAACCGGGGATTTCGACGGACGATGACGAGAGACAATTCATTATTTATTTAATGTTCTCTCGTCATCGTTCGTGGAAATCCCCCCTCACCCGGCCCCCCGCACTTAACACGGGCTGCGGCTGACGACAGGTGCCACCATGACAGAAACAGGAGGCAACAATGCTAGTTCTACAAATATAGCAAGGTAAATGTGACTACCTTAGTACCCAAGTGTAGAACATGGGACGAGTAACAGTATACAAGTGCACCGAAGATGGGTGTGTGTTCTGAAGACTAGCTCAATGGAGTGATGTAAGCATGCAATTATATTGTCAGGCATGCTGCTGCCTAAAGATGCTGTTAGTCAACAGATTTAAAATTAACAACATAAACCTGGTAGAGCAAGTAACCACTCGATCCATTTGTTTCCAGACGCCTTTGAAGACAACATGATTGCATTACTTATATGAAACTACAGCTGCCTAGCATGGCCCGTCTCTGGAATTGTGATATTATTTATCTCATGCAGTCACAATTGCCTGCTACCTTACAGCATCAGGACTCCGAGCTTACACAAATGGTCTTTAAACAATTTAATACTGGATTAGCTAATAATAACAATAAATGTAATAGCAATTTCAATAATCTGCTGATCAATTTTCCTCTTTTAGACACGATGTAGGCGTTTCCTTAGTAAAGTTACCTCACCTGCAGTGGACGATGACGGGCCCTGCACTTGGAGAAGCTGACCTGTCCTTTTCCACGTCCAACATGAGCTGCAGAAGTGGCTGAGCGCTGTCTGGGGTTTTGTGGTCTGGCCATGACGTGTACCAGTAGTGCTTCATAGTCCGGGATTGGCTTCCATACTGAATGTGAGTACAAGAAGACATATTCCAAGTTATTTAATGACCACTGTAACAACTTACCAATAAACAGACAAGACTTAATTGTTATAACACATTGCTCGAAGGAGGTGTCTTTCTCAGTTGTCTGGCTTTTTTGGCAGTGCCTAATTTCTGACAGTGGTTACGCATGGTGATCCCCCGCTGTCCTTTTTGGAATTGGTACTTATTTTTCATCACCAGACTTTGAGTCAGAGAAAGAGCAAAAAAACAGGGAATAGATAAAGAAGAACAAAGAGAAATCTAGGACAAAGTGAAGGAAAGGATGAAAAGAAACCTGCAACAGTAAAATGAAGAGTCAGGAGGCATAAGGAGGTGAATGAAAAAGTCCTGAGTTTGAATAAAAACTAGGTAGCCTTGGTATTTGACAACTGTGGCACTCTAAGAAAACTTATCGTCCCTGCACTTTACAACAGATGGTAAAAAGCCACTTTTAAAGCCTTTACAGAGCTTTATGATTTGCTAATTTTTTTTTTTGGGTTGTGCGCTCCATGCACAAAGCTCAGGAATATTTTGAAACCATAAATACATTTATAAAATCTTCTGAGATCATATTTTTGGTCTGCCTTTTAATACACTGCTTCTGCACACAGCTCATCCAGAAGAACAGCACTCGCAAAACCTCGGGTTTTACATAATGAAATCATATTCTGATAGGAACCAATGATTGCTAACTGAGAGTCAGTGATAAAGATGCACACAAAGAGCCATGAATGGCATCACACTTTAAGAACAAATCCTTTTCGTTCTCAATAGTTCAAATGAGACTCAAAACTACTAGCTCCATTGCAACAGAGCTTCTCTTTCCTTCCTTCACACTGCTTTACTATCCCTCTCTAATTTTCTGCCTCCATCCTGCATCTCTAGTATAACAAACCCTTGAAGAAAAGGGCATTTGAGATCTCATCATGTTTAATAGGTTGCAGCTTAATGCTCAGAATTGCATAAATATAATACAACTGGCTAACCTAATACCTCACATCTGCATTTCTTGTCACATCTGTGGTACCCCGGGCACATCACTGCTAATCCAGGCAAACAAAACCACTGTACAACTTTTCTCAGGCGCTGTATGCTATAGACCTCCAGGTCTCCCAAATTCACACCTTTTCTCCCGATAAAAGTCCTTTTTATCTTGGGGGACTTCAATCTATGGGCGGAGGGGGACCTCTCACTCCCTTTTAAAGAACTTCTGGGATCATGTGAAGTTTTGGGTCTACAGCAACGAATGCATAGCCCCACTCATTGGGTTGAACATACATTGGATCTCATTTTTGCCCACGATGGGCTGATTCTCTGGAATGATACTTTACCTTTACCCTAGCATCACTTCATATATTAAGGAAGGAACCATGTCCCCCCGCCCCCAAGCCGGCCACTATGACAACGAGAAAAGGGAGGGAATGGCATAAATTGTATAGGCCAAATGAGACAGTTTTTTAACCTTTCTAACACTTTTGGCCCCTAAGAATTCAGTGGGGGTCAATTAATTTACATATGAGCAGGGCACACTAGAAACATTGGATAAAGTAATTCTCCTCACCAACCTGATATCTCGTCATAGACCATCTGTGCCCTGGTATAATGAATCATTAAAAATGCTTAAACTAGCGTGAAAGAAACTAGAAAGAAAATGGCTTAGCTGCTACACCAAAGCAGATAAAAAAATGTTTAAAGATCTCGTTTTGTGATTATAAAAGAGAGGTCGGCAAAGCCGAGGCTGATTATTATGCCAATACCAGCCTCATAGCTACAAATGGTGCTAAAAAGGTTTTTGATCTCCTTCGGGAAGTATCAAATCTAGACTGCAGGAAGTTACAACCCCGCAGGAGCTCTGCGATCACCTTGCTGACTTCTTTGATAAGAAGATCAGCAAGATTTTGGAGGATATTGGTGTCTCCACTCAGATAATACCCTCTGGACTGAATATCTCAGATAATTTGGAAAATACAGCCATAGTGAGCTATACCCATAACTGTACTGAAGTACCAGTGTTAGGTCCCACCATGACTCAAAATGGATTAGACTCCTTGGAGAGCCATATCTGTAGGTTTGATAACTTTGAACCCATCTCGGAGGATTGCTTTCAAATCATTGCCAGGTCTACCACATTGGGATCTCCACTTGATCCCCTTCCTCCTAGGATGTAGAAAGAGCTAGGAGATTAACTCACCCTCCCCACATTGCAGGTATGCAATCAATCCCTGGAGACGGGTGATGAACCAAATATGTGGAAGAAGGCGATGGCCAACCCCCTCTTAGAGAAATCTTCAGCTGGTCCTCAGGTCCTGAGAAAATACAGGCACATATCACTTCTTTCTTTCCCAGTGAAAATATTGGAGCAATATGAAAGCAAGAGGCTATCTCAATACCTGGAAACATACTCTCCCCTTGAGGAAGAACAAGTTGGTTTCCGACCTGGACATGGCACTGAGTCAGCTTTACTTGTTGGCCTGGAGGAGCCACGGATGAGGGTGGACAATGGGCAGTAGACAGTCTTAATATGCTTGACTTGTTGGCTGCTTTTGACAGAGTCAACCACAAAATCCTTTAGGTCAGATTAACCTCAATCAGAGTGGGGGGTACAATGCTGAAGTGGATGGAATCCTACCTGTTGGATTGGTGTCAGGCTGTTGCCTTGCCCCCCTACTGCTCCGAATTTAAAAGCCTGCAACAGGGATTTCCGCAGGGCTCGGCACTCAGCCCTGTCCTGTTTAACATCTATATGAGACCACTCATTGCTCTCATAAAGGAGCTCGACATCATGCTGGTTAATTATGCCGATGACACCCAATTCATCCTGTCCCTTAACAACCATGAGGATGTAGTGGCGAATTTTCAGAAAGGCCTGTCAGACATTGTTAACTGGATGAATTTAAATTTGCTAAAGTTAAATGGGGATAAAACTTAATTCTTATGCTGCTCAGCAAGCAGAATTCCCATGATAATACTTCCCCCTAACTTTTGACCCCTTTCATCTGGAGAGGAGTTGCAGCAGTAGGGGTACAGTCCGCAACCTTGGGATAGTATTTGATGACAAGCTATCCCTAGAGAGCCATGTTACAACAGTAGCAGGCACCTGTTTCACACTTCTTCGCAGTCTTAGAAAGGTTATACCACTACTGCCCACCCAAGCTAAATCTATCATATTGCGTAGTGTCATACTCAGCAGGGCATTGCAGTAGTCCAGTCTACTATTTGGAGTTTCGGACTATTAGATTAATAGACTATACAGAGTCCAAGTGGCAGTAGCTAAACTTGCTTTTAAACAGACCCCGTAGATCCTATGCATCCAATGTCCTAAAGGAGTTGCATTGGCTTCCCTTGATGCAGAAGATCATTTTTAAAGCCATGGGCATTGTGTTTAAGGCACTACAGGGCAAAGGCCCTGTGCCTTTACAACGCAGACTGAAAGGATATACTTCTGGGAGATATCTTTGCTATAGCCCTGCAAATTTTGTTTGCATAAACAAATTTCGGAAGTCCAGACCAGGTGGTTGGGCCTTCACAGTTAAAGTGGCCCAGCTGTGGAATGAGTTACCACCCTTACTTAGGTCCTCAACGGAACTGTTACAATTTAGAAAAGCTCTGAAGACCTGGCTGTTCCCTATGTAACCAGATCCCGCTAATGTACATGTTTTCCTGTTTAGCAGTACGGTACCCATATATAAGCTAGCGCCAGGATGCCAGTTTGGTGACTGTTGAGCTCTACAAATGCTATAAATATAAATACAATGATGAGCATAAGCTATTGCTGTGGTAGCTGCCTATAGAGTTCAGAAACTGAAATAAACACTAAACTCACAATTTTAATTCACTTCTGAAAACTAAAGTATTCTCTTATATGGGCCTGTCCTTCCACTACCATAACTCCAGAATCCATCCCTTCCTCTACCGAGCCACTTATTCACTCCTATTCTTGTCAGATCCCATAATAGTGTTTAAACTACACATCACAAAGACAACAAAAAATTACCTGAAAGGGAATCACTATGGTCTGTAAAAATGTGTCCTAAATACTACTCTCGTATATATAGTACTAATCATCAGTGGTTAATTGGTAAAACAAATAAGTACCAGGGCCACCTCAGCTTGCACCACCACTTGCCAATGCTCAAATGACAGTACCTAGACAACTACCAATTATCAAACTGCTACAAGTGTGGCATTTCAGACTTTTTGAGGCCCCAAAAGCTATAAGAACAGCTTAGGCAGCTAGTATTAGTTGTTTTGAATGTATATTGTATTAATAAACAACTGCTGTTCTGCTCAACTTTTAATTGCACAAACAGCACCACAAGGTGGCAGTGGTCATAAGTGCCAGTGCTGACAATTAAGTGCCGGTGCTGAGCATTGGAAACTACCAACTCAAATTGAGCACCTACTGTGATTAGTAATCACATTAGGTATAGTCAGATACTATAAATGTATCACAATTTATTATTTCAAATTCAACTAAGTAAAGGGAGGCTGCAAATACATAAAGACGGCCAAACAGTGCAAATATAAATTTTAAACACAGTGTTAAAAATATCCTTTCTACAGGGCACCCACTAGTAGACATGATGTAATTGTTATTCCCATTCAAGAAAACATAGAAAAAAATGAGCCATCTCTTAACATTGTGTAATTGTACACTACATACAATTCTACATAGCGGGAAAAAGTAGCCTTTAAAAAAACATTTGACTCATTCAGTAATTCACATGGTGGCTGTTTATAGTGCTGTAAAGATTTGATGTACAGAAACATTTCCTATGACTTGAATTGGTGGATCGGATTAAAGCGGACATATATCATATGGCCCCTTGGATTGGACGTTTGACTCATTTGGAAGTCTGAGTGCTCAAAACAAATGTATTGTAGTGATTAACCCCAATTTTGAGGGTTATGTTTGGGGTTGTTTGGTAGCCAACCCTTGCTCTAGAGCACCATTGATTTGTGACTTATGTTCTTACTGCTTCCCTGAACATGATGGTGAGTGCCTTGTCCTAGGCCTGGCTACCTTACCTCTGTTGATCACAAGTTGGATTTTAAGTTGCAATTCTGAAAAATGCCACTTTTAGAAACTAAGCAAACACAAGGAGATGATGGACGGAGCGCTGAGACTTTTCAGACACTCGCCCCCAGTCACAGATCTGGGTTGAATCCAGCATCGTTCTTTAGCTCACTTCATCACCCCAGTTCAGACCCAGCCATATGCAAATCAGTCTTGATCCTGTTCCTCATGGAAACAGTCCAGCCCGAACTGCCAAGCCAGGTCTTCCCTGGACCGGAAACAAGCATCCTGGGACCGGTTTCGTGGTAACACCCCTCATCAGCCAGACTAGCTTGAATCCAGTGGCAAAGTGAGCAAGGGACCCACGTCTGGGCTTTGTATGAAAAGTTTCAGCGCTCCGTCCATCATCTCCTTGTGTTTACTTATAGAAACTCTGCATTTTCTTGCCTTGGTCATTTAGTGCCTTTAGCCTATCTCTGGTCACGTGACTGGGTGTAGCTGACAGTTGAGTTTAGTGTATTCCTGCCAGACAGCCAAAAGCAATATGGAGCTTAGGTGTGCCTGATGGGCCATCACTGAAAGGATGGGAGGAAGGAGTTGGGCACAGTCCCCCTTACACCTGAATAGGCTGTGTCCTTCCTCCACAAAAAGGGATGCATACCACCTGTAGTTAGTCTGGAGCCAGGACAGGGAAGGTAGGATGCCCTGGGACTGCAAAGGGAAACTTCTAGAAGGGAGAGGTGTGGCGCCGCGGCCAGGGCGACTGACGCTGGACGCTGGGGATCACGGTTCGATCCCTGGCTCCGGCGGCAGGGGTCTGCCCAGCACCATGTGACTCTGGGCAATAGCTCGCTTAATCTTCCCAATGGACCCCAGCGCCGAGATACCCCTTCGGGGGTGATTCGTGCGCTATACAAGTACTGGATTTATTTATTTATTTATTTATTTATTTATTATTTATATTTATTTATTATTTATTTATTTATTCTCCCCCACTTCAAAGGCACAACTGGGTATAAATACTGGACCTCAGCCACCAATCTTCAGTACACTTCTGGAACTGTGGATACTCTGCCAGGAAGGACTGCTGGGCTGCTACAAGGACTGCCACTCTGCTGGACTGCTGCTCTAAAGTAACTGCTGCCCTGCTGTGCCCACCTGCTGCCCTCTTGCCTGGAGTAAAAGAAAGACCTGTAACTTTGTGAACCCAGGACCCCAGAGTGACTCCAAGGGCTAGTCTGCTGGCCTCCTGATCTGAGCCTCAGGGACATAAAAGGCTCCCCAACCAGCTCCTGGACCCAGCTGCAGCGAGTTCCTGACCCCAAGTGGTGTCTTGCAGGTCCTGGGCCGTTGGTGTGGCTCACGGGCTCTTAAATCAAGGTTTTGGGCTCTTTGCAGCCGCAAACAGACCAGTTCAAATCGAGGCCATGCAGCTCGCACTGAGAATTAGCGCAAGTCGCCACCAGCTCGTCTCTTTGCACAACAGCCTCGACAGCCCGCAGGGGACAGTGAGGGGCCACCAACGGGAAGGGCCAGCCCAGGCATCCATGACGCCCAGCCTGCTGTTCGTGCCATGCCGACAACTGCCCGCAACGCTCTCCTTGCTCCCTGTGACCCTCTCCAACGTGAACAGAACTCTTGGCACAAAACTTGAGAGGGTATACCTTCAGCCGGACTAATCTTAGACTGTATCTGACCCACGGTCCATCACAGTCCACCTGAACCATTGAATTTGACCCAATCTAGCACAACCAGATAGCCGTGGTTGGCGCTTTGTGCTTTTAGGCACTATTGTAAACTTTATTCTTTAAAAATTCATAACTACGATTCTACTGATTGTATTTTTGTCATTATGGTCTTGTTTTATTTATTAAATTGTGCTCTATTCTTCTAATTTGGAGTGGGATACTCTTTATGTGGTGTTGTCACTTTTTACTGTTTGAAGTGTTGCACAAATACTTTGCATATTGCCTTTAAGTTAAACCTGACTGCTCTGTGCCAAGCTACCAGGGGGTGGAGCACAGGTTAATTTGGGGTTTACTTGTACCTTACCCTGACATGGATTGTGGTTGCTGCTTGACCAGGACTCATACCCCAGTCAACCAGTAACCCAATTCCTTACAGTAGGTATCCATTTGTGAATTGGGCCCATTGTAATTAAGCTAATGAAATTGAAATACCTACTTTCATGAATTGGTCTAAAGAGGTTTCAAATATTATACATTATAAATCAGAGCAACATCCTTTACTAAGCTTATCCAACCTTTCTAAGATTTACACATACATTTCTCTCCTTGGGCATTTTTTACTTACCTTCAGGGTAAGGCTGCGGACTGTGTAGTAGTCACTTTCCTTCATGCTGTTAACAAGAACTTCTACTTTCCCGTATATTCCCCTCTTTTCAGGCCAGTACAGAACACATTTCTGAAACAAGAAATGCAGACCATTTAAAGTAGTGTGTATAACCAACGAATAGTAAACTTATATAAGCTAAAAGACTTGCACACATTTTATAAATGTTTGATAAGACCGATCCATCCAGCATACGATTGTCATATGGAAAAGGAGAGCAGCCACATCACCGACCATATAACGTGCACACAATGTAATTTAATGCAGGGTGTTCAATTTAAAAAAGAAACATGGTTCATGCATCAGAAATATGTTTCTCTAATGGTGGGAAGAGGTGAACTGGTCCCCTCTGGACCTCTGGCACCTTCCTCCTCCTGGGCTCCTCAACAAGGTCCTGAAGTAAGACTCATGATACTGGAAATTAACCAACTTACATTTTCTACATTATCTAGGGAGAAAGCGGTCATCTAACAGATGTACCTGCTTTATTAAATGCTAAAAGGGAAAAACTATTCTCTCCCGCAATGATTGAAAGAATTGTTAGCCTCAGTTTAATTTAATTTCACTGCCTGTCCTCTATCAGCATAGGCAGTCCAGACTTGCTGACTCCCACCATTCCTCCTCGTTAAAATGAGAATTTGCTGCATAAGAGTAAAGCGATATTGAGATCCTGTGGGCTGCCTTACATAAAACTCAGTATAATTTGCATCAGAAGACATGAAACAAGTCAGATGACGAACTTTGAGTCAAGATAATGAAACACATTTCAGGACCCAATAATAGAAGGTAAACCTGAGTCAATTTAGCATGGCACTGTATAGTTGAGTAAGGTGAGAAAGAAGACATAAGTTTAAACAATGGCATAAAATTAGGAGTTGAACTAATTTCTGAAAAAAGATCAGTGTGCTTTTGGGCCTGATGTCATGTCAATAGGCAAAGCTTTCTTGGTATTCATAGCAGTGACTGTGCAAAGTTATATTTGGCCAAACTGAGTTTTGATTCTTGGAACCATGAGCTACAGGGAATTTTGACTCCTGAAACCTTTTTGCTCTCCAGCGATATTGAATAAACTGGATAGACACAAGGGTTTCTCCTGATAAATAATTTTATCATGGAGACAACAAGGTTTAAACTTAAATCAAGCAGTGAAGGCAGTCATGCAAGATCACAGAGGGTCTGAGTGATTTTGGGATGGTTATCAATCTGGTCTAGTAATGTAGAATTGCCATGATCAGAGTGAGTGAGGATAATGGCATCAGCCAGTACAGCATTCTAAACATTAAGTCTGAAAATGGTGAGTGCTTGAACAGCAGTTTTCAGGTGGTCAGGTAAGATAACATGTTAGATCTTTTTATGGCACGAAGGAACACATTGCTAGACTCGGCCATCTGGTTGTTGTGAGTGATAAGAGTTAACACATGGTCTATGTATAAGCCAATGATTTTACAGTGATGGAAAGAGAAGGTGAGAAGCTGTCTGCTTTCATGTGTTCAGAATAGTAAGGTATATTTCCACCCTCCCCCACCCTCCAAATGCTTGGGAGTGATGAGAAGGTATTCTGCTTTTTGGGAATTTATTACAAAAATGTTCTCTGACATCCTAACGTTAAGTAGGCCTCGTCAAGGCTTGCAGAGTTTCACTACTCCGCGGAATTACAATGAGTTACTGAAAAACTCCGCCAAATTCCACTGAGTTCTGCGAGCTGGAGTAATTGGTATATCATTAATTAACATCAACCACATAGACAATCTACACTTCGCCTATCCTGTGTGAAGTGAATGATACTAGTGCATTAGAAAAGCATACATTCCATACTTACACGTGCATTATTCTGTAACAGTGTGCGTTAATAAAAGCTTACCACTTAGGTACACGCCCTGCACTTTCATATGTGCATCTTTCTGTAACAGTGCGTAAATCAGTAAAACGGAACCCGTAAGCTCAAAAGACACACCGCACCTTTATTCCCACGTTTAAGGCGCCGTGCCAGGAGGTTGCCTGTACTCACCCAGGTGCAGGGTGATGTTGATGGAGTTGGGGTGCTGGACCCCCAATGCCATGGTCTGGCTCTGCCACCAGGTGGGCTCCTCACCGCCGTGCAGGTCGGTCAGTGTGCTGGCATTGTGCTGGAGGTCCGGGTGCCCAGTCTGTAGGCAGTAGTCCTCGGGCGACCCACAGGTGTTGGCGAACACCGGCTCCCTGAAGAAAGCAGCATTGTTGAACAAAGGCATGCAGCACTGTTGCGCCCCCTCATGGTCATAGCAGGAGTCCATGCCCCCCAGCGTGGGTGAGACCACCTGGGCTAACAGCAGCAGGTAAAACACAGGCAGGTCGGGAGCCCAGGCCATGGGGACGAGGATGAGCACAGACGGGGAGATGGGGCTTGGCTGGGCAGGTGATAGTGGTGGGGGGGTCCACAGAAGAACCAGAGTTGCCTACCATAGATTAGATGATGTACTGTTATGGATCTCCAACACTATCTGAGTGTCGTCGGCATAGGACGTCAGACGCAGGTTGTGGGATTTGATGATTCTAGCCAGGTCCGACACATATATATTAAACAGGGTCGGGCTTAGCGAGGATCCCTGAGGGAACCCGCATGGCAGTGAGAAGGAAGGAGAGTTAAAATTGCCGAACCTTACACGTTGTGTTCGGTTGGACAGGAAGGATGTCAGAAGGGCCTTTGCTTTGTCTTTAATACCTATGGCTGTGACACGGTCGAGTAAGATGGAGTGGTCGACCGTGTCAAATGCCGCCGAGAGATCCAGAAGCACCAGGACCGCGGCACCTCCCTTATCAAGAATCATCCTGATTTCGTCGGATGTTTTGATAAGGGCAGTTTCAGTGCTGTGGCTCTTCCTGAAGCCATATTGGGTGTCATCTAAAAGGATGTTATTTTCAATATAGCTGGCTAGCTGGGTGTTCATCACTTTTTTGATGATCTTTGCAGGGAGGGGGAGGCCTGCAATAGGTCTATAATTCTTAGTCTCTGTAGGGTTAAGATTACGTTTTTAGGGCTCACGCCTAGCGTTGCAGTGCGCAGCCCTGCTCGCGCAGCGCGAGACCTTTAGAAAGGGCTTCTGAAAACGACCCACACGCTCGTGCGTGTGGTTTGTTTTCAGAAGCCCACATTAACTGTAGCGTGCGTTTTTTATTAAAAAACGGCACGCGATTGGGCAAAGGCGGGCGCATGTCCCGCCTTTGCTCCTCCCATTCCCGACGGTGGCCAGAACGCGCAGCAGCGCGTTCGCCTCGCTGCCGCTGCCGCGCGCCCTCCTCCACTCCTCTGTGGTACGCGCGCACCACTGGTTTCCCTCCTCTCTCGCAGGCGTCTTGCGCCCCTCCTTGCAATCGCCAGCGCACTCGCACCGCTATCGTTCTTCCTTCCGAAGGCTGGCCCGGCGCCCCCGCCAGCTCGCGCGCTCCTTCTCTCCCGTCTCGCTCTCCCTTTTCACGTGTTCTCCTTGACTCCCCGGCCGGAGGTGGGGGAAGGCAATCCTCTCCCTCACATGACACGAGTGTTTGTCCCCGTGATCAGCAGCGCCGATACCCCAAGTCCCTGCGGCCCGAGGAGGGAGAGGGAGGCCCGCCTGCCGCCCGCGTGACTACAACAGCCTGACAGCAACCCCAGCGCCTCCCGCTCTCCCCTTCCAGAAATTCCCATCCCCCACCCCCATGGACATGTCTGGATCCAGGCCTGGACACCAACTCCAGGTGAGTGCGGGGGAGGGTCCACTGACAGCCGCGGGCAGAGGGAGGAGGCTGACTTTGTGAATAGCAAGCCGCGGGAGCTCTGTTTGTGTAGCGTAAGACAAGGTGGATCAGCAGTGTGTATGTATATGTGTGTGTATATATATATATATACATATATATATATATTTATATTATTCTCGCTCATGACGCGTCGGTGTCATACATTGGAGTGTATAGCGTGTACGTGCACCCTGTAAATGTCTAGAGGTGAATAGTTTTGTGTGCACTCTCACAATATTAGTGTACTATGTGTATTCTATTGGTTAGTATATGTATGTTCTATTATATGTACTCTATACACACACTAAAGTTATTCGTACACAGGCATGCACAGCAGATTGAGGACAATAGCCTGCTGTACACAGGGGCTTAGCGCAGATCCATGGCCTTCATCCAAGTGCTAATCCTGCCAGGCCTCGATGCTATGTGACAAATACCTCTGATTTTGGGTGCTGGGTGTAACTTCATTATTCATCGACTTCATCACGCGGTGGCCAAGGGACTGTTCAATATGTTATACAAGGATATTTAATTTCATTTTGACAATGAGGGCTGGGATTGCGTTCAGAAACCTTCAATTGGTGCAGAATTAAGTCAGCCGTGCCTGTGACTCAGTTTTCTTTTCTTAATTGCTATTTATTCTATCGTTTAAGATGTTTGGTGGCTCTCAGAACAAGCTACTGTTTTCGGAGTAGGGTACGCTCAGTTTATGTGCGAGGCAGACAGTTATTTTGGACTCTTTTCTTTCATCTTTGTGGGTCACGACTTTGAGACCGTTTTCCCCTTGCATGTGTCTGATTGTTGAAATGACAGGTGGGCTTCTCTGTGCTGCCGTTGTGCGCTTTGACCTCTGCATTCTTGGTACAAGACCTGTGAATTTCTCTAGTGAGCTAGAAAGTTACAGCGCTAGTCCCGCCTTTCAAGCAATCCCCACTAAAACATGGTTGTTGATGACAAGCTGGTCCCGTCTTTAAAGAAGGTTGATTGATGCCTGTTCCATGGAGTGGGGTATTTGTCTCACTTTGCATGTGTAACCATTTCAAGAATCTAGTGAGATGGCTCAGAGGGGTGAGACCTCAGAGAACACGGATCTATTCCCAACACGAAGGTCATGGGTTCAAATTCTACCTCGGGCAGAGCTAGCTCATCACTCCTGCACCTTCGCATTGGGTGATGGCATGATCGTGCCAAGCTGAAGTTGTTTGTTGTTTACATTTTGAACGTGGTAATTATCATTGAATGTGTGCTCATAGGATTGTAATGGACAATGCCGAAACAGTGTGTTAACGAGGAGGCTTGTATTGCACTACTAACAGTTGCACCTAGGCACTGTACAGTTGGTCGCAGGATGACTAGTTGTGGATGTCAGTTTAATTTCTAATGGACAGGTAGTGTTCCCTGGAGCAAAAGTTATAGGTTGTAGTGTCAGCAGGATTCAACCCCATTCTAGGGCCCAGCTCCCTCCAGTAGATAAGGTTTGGAAACATGACCCCCTCCTTGATCAAAATCTGCCTCTCAACCATCAGATTTCTGCAGTCACTAAATCTTGCTGTGTGTGTGTGTATGTATAAATATATATATATATATATATATATATATATATATATATATATATATATATATATGTATATAGATTAGCCTTTAGCTTGTATCTTCCCTTTCTTTTCTCTTTTGCCCATAGGGTAGCTGTGGCATTTAAATTATCCAGCCCCGTCTGGACTTAAGCAATGCTATTTGCTTCGTGTTCTCTAAATAGTTCTTTAGTCGACCAGACTGCTCGAAACTCCACAGCCCAAGCTTTGTTCAATCTGAATACATAGCTGGAACCGAAAGTTCTCTCCTTTTTGACCTCTGTCCACATCAGATCCCTCAAAGTTCCGGAAACGTATCAAAACCTAGTTGAAAATTGAGTCTATGCCTCCCATCATGTTGAGTCCCCGGCTGCTCCAAGAGACTCTTCAAGAGTTATATAAATCTAAATAAGGGGTTTCGTTGCTTTATTTCTGCAGCGTTGTATCGCTTTAGGGTACCCTCAAAGCGCTGAGAAGTGCCATCAATGCTGAGAAGCAGAAGTGTTGCATGTGAATATTTTAGTGACCTGCTTGTGATGTGAGACAGTCTATCAAGTTGTCTGTAAATATGGTATCTTGGTGTTTGTCCAACATCTCCTTCCCACGTGCACAATCTAAAGTGACCTGGAGACTTAAAGCACACTGTCAAACGTGTTTTTCTTTTCTTTTTTTTTTTTTTTACCTGTGAGGTCTGCACACCCAACCAATGAGATGAAAAAGCAACGCGAGTGGCAGCAGGTATGTTCTGGCCACCATGCAGAGAACAACCAACAAGTTTAGGCAAATTACGTTAAATGCCTCCTTATGTCGACATATTTTTTTGTGTGAAACGAGTTAGGGCAGCTATGAACACAAGGAAACTCAACGAACCGACTGGTAAAATGAAAATTGAAATGTGTAATTTTCTTAATACACTAGCCCCTAAACAGCAGATGCAAATGGACGCCATATTTTCAGTTCCGTTTGGAGACCAATTTTCAGAGTAAGGCTTTTTTCAAAACCTTTTTTTTTTAAAGTTAATCAGCTGCGCTGGTCCAGTTGTTTCCTTTGCACTGAACCGAGACTAAAACTCCCAAAAAGCACTGATTGATGAATTAAAGTATAGAGCGGGAACATCGTGCCATGGTTACATGCAGTTATTTGATCACCATATGCATGCCACGCAAAACCGATAGTTTCAAGCAGACATTGGCTGAAGTGAAATCAAGATGCCAAGAAATGAAGCAGTGCCCAGATATCGCAAGAATAAAAGGGTCACAGGAAAGGCACCATGTTGCTCCAAAACCAAGTACCAGCATGCAGCTTATTAGAATAAACTCATTAATCCATTAACCACAAGCAAACACATGAATCATCTGTGTACTAAGTGATAAGTCAGAAAGCAGCACAAAAACGCAATACATGGCTTGCTGACTGGACCATAGGTATTGGTTTGTGCATCGTTGGTGCAGCAGCTCTAACTTCTCTGAGTGCTGCTATCCACTGGAAGCCTGTGATGTCAGGGACAAGCACTGAGGCTGGAGATGCAAATACTGCTTCACATGCTGCGCTCAGGGCTACACTTCAGGAGAGTTGCATAGGTGGCACTGGTTGTGGGATGGAAACTGTCTGCCTCCGGTGTGGTGAATGACTTTAACTTAGGTGCTGGATGAACTGGCAGGCACAGATGTTTATTTAGCGTGCGTGTCCATTTCAGCCCAGTTCAATAACTGAAAGTCAACTGGCAGCTGCTAGCTGCTTCTCTGGTCACATCAGTAATTCCTCATTCTAAGTCCTCTCGGCAGTGCTGCAGCTGCTTCTCATGTCCAGTCGGTATTTCCTCATTCTAAGTCCTCTAGACAGTGCTGCTAGCTGCTTATCTGGTATCATCAGTAATTCCTCATTCTAAATCCTCTCGGCAGTGCTGCAGCTGCATCTCTGTTCCCAGTGGTAATTCCTCATTCTAAGTACTCTAGGCAGTGCTACAGCCGAGTCTCTGTTCCCAATGGTAGTTCCCCATTCCGAGCCCTCTAGACATTGCTGCAGCTGCATCACTCTGCTCATACATCCACTACACTCAAAAACAAAACACATAGGTAAAAGACATTGTCATTTACAACGCAAATAGCTCTAACTCTAAAAAATGCGAGACCTATTGCATTGCAAATGCTTGTTTGAGTAGAGGTTTGATAATGGTTTCTTTCCAGATGGAAGGGTATATTCCTGTTGTGAACATTAAATTGCAGATGTTGGCTAGTTCGGGACCTATGATCTCCGGCATACGTTTTATTATGGTGGGGGGCATGGGTCATCGGGGAACCAGATTTAGTGGTGGATATGAGGTCAGTGATGTGTTCTGTTGTGACCTGATTGAATTCTAAAAACGAAGAAATAACAGTGATAAATGCATTTGTGGTGCAATTACACCTCTTCACCTCCAGGGGATGCCCTTCTCCAGACATCCCCAGCACCGTCTTCCATACCTTGGTGCAGTCCCAAAGCACCCCCAGCTGTAGCACAAAAGTTCCAGCCCCGGGATACTCTTAACTGTTGGCTGAGCCCTTGAGGGGTTATTCTTTTCAAGTCCCTAGAGACTTAGGACGGGACTTCACCTCTTCGTGCTGGGGGAGACTGCGTTACTCCTGCAGCTCCCCCTGCACCTTGGCACCCACCTCGTGGTGACCCCGTCCTCCTGGGGCCACCACACGCAGAAAACCAGGCGTTTTCCTGCAGGCCAGCTCGGTCCTGCAAAGCATTAAGGGGTGCTTCTTCCAGCCCCGTGCATATTATAGCAGGGGCTCTCCCGCTGTGTCGGGGAGAGCCGCGCAGCCTGCTTCTGCGGCCTCCCGCCGCGTCCAGTTCAGCGTTGGGGGGCCCTGTCCCACCCGGACTCCCAGGGGATGGATCGCAGCTCAGGGAGCCCACCCCCGGCTGCTCCTGCTGCAGTGAGTGGTTCCTTCGGCTCGGGGAGCCCACCCCCGGCCGCTCTTCTTCTCGCGCGGGCCCGGTCCCACCCGGCCCCGCGATTGCCCATTCGATGGAGGGCAGCCCGGGGAGCCTAGCCCCTGCTGCCCTCGCCGGCTCCTCGCCCGGCCAGCACCCTCGCGTGCTGCCGCGGAGCCGGGCACCGCAGTTCTGGTCTGCCCGCTCCGGTGGGCAGACACGGCAGACTCCCGCCGGCCCGGCTGGACTCTCGCGGGAGTGCGGCACTCCCCCGGCCTCCTCCTTCTCTTCGGGGCCCGGAGATGGGGTCCCGGGCCCCCTTGTACTTCTTCACGGGGAGCGCGACGGCGCTCCCCGACTTCCGGGTCTGTCTTCGGGGCATATTCACGGGGAGCGTGGTGGCGCTCCCCGGCTTTACTTCCGGGTGACGGGGCCCCGAGTTGGGATCCCGGGCCCCCTTGACGTCCTTGCGGGGGGCGCGACGGCGCTCCCCGCACTCCGTTGTCGCCGGGGGCCAGGGTGGGCTCCTGGCACCCCGGTTGGGCTCCTTCACGGGGAGCGCGACGGCGCTCCCCGACTTTTGTCTTCACGGGGGCGCGACGGCACCCCCTGCCTCCAGCGGGGCCCAGAGTTGGGATCCCGGGCCCCTTTTCACCATTTTCACGGGTAGCGCGACGGCGCTCCCCGTCTTAGCTTCTGTTGGGGGCAGCCCCCGGGACCTGACCCACCCCGGGGGCACATTCAAGACCGGCGGCGGAGCCCCACGTGCTTCGTCGTCGGTCTTCTTGGAGGTCAAAGGTCGCCTACCTTCTGGGGGCATATCTCAGCCCCCAGGGTACCGATCTGCGCCATTTTCACCTCCTCTTGCTCCTGGTGGCGCTTCCCAGCCACTGGGAGCACTCTCTTTCACCCTCTGGGTCTCACAGAGGGTGGATTCAGCAGGGAGCTGTCTTCACTGGCTCCCTGCGCCAGCCTCTCACCTGGCTCTTCTCCTGGGCCTCTCTTCTCCTTGTGCCGAGGCCCAGGCTTCTTGTCACTGGTCCTGGTCTCCCTTGTGGCGCAAGTCAGGTCCTGGGCCAGTCTGGAGGTTCTTCCTTCCAGCTGCCCATGATGCCAGGCTCCAGCATCAGTCGTCCTCAGCAGACCACACCCCAGAGAGAGCTCCTCTTCCTGTGCAAACTCTTTTAAAAGAATTGGGGAGGGAGCTGGCAGGAAGTCTCTGCTGGCCCTATCACACAGCGACACATCACTTCTCTGCCCCTTCTCCCTCCCTCCTGCCCAGGCCTCTGGGTTTGTTCTAAATGGCGTCGTCCAGGGGTCTCATGCCACATGGTCTCCGAGAGCCCCTTTCCCCCTCGCTACCTTCTCTCCCGAGCAGCTTGGTGCCTGGCACCAGGTGACAGCTGCTGATGGATGAACCCGTAGCTCCACCCATCTTCTCTTCTTGGAGTGGAGGCCTTCGCCCTTGGAATGCTGGTCATGCAGGGCTGGGCCTCTGAGGCCACAGCTTGGGAGGAACGTCATTAATTCAGCCTGGCAGGCTCAGCCCCAGCCAGGCCCTGGTTATGAGCTGACTCAGAGAAATATGTCATTACTGGATGACCCAAAAGCAGTACAAATATGACTTTGGACTCTGCAGAATACTTCTTCACACATAGGTTACAGTGGACTTTGGGGCGTGTCTGGAATTTGTAGGCCCTAGGAAAGTAAAACTAGCCCAGGTGCTCCCCATCCTCATAGGAGAATAATGGAATAAAAACAGTAAAGCACACTGACTTTCCCTCAAATGTTTCTTCCCATTGTAGAAAGCCTAGTCCATGTCACCACCCAATTCTGCATAAGTCCTGCCACACCATTCACTTTGTAGCTGCTCCGGGGCTGCGCACACAGAAATCTGTCCTGCGCAGCCCTTACACTTGTGCACACGCATGTACACATGTGTTTGCATGTAACCAGCCCAGTGCCCCTTACTCTGGCTGCAGCGCAGCGGCCTACTCGCGCCAGAGGGACACCGGTAAAATACACATGCAGTCCCTTTCATCATGAGTTCACTGTGGGTGAGTCCCAACTTATGAGGCTCTCCCACAGTAAAAGCTCAACCAATAGGTGTTCAAAAAGCGAAAAATCCGGGCGGCTCAGATGGTCAGAACCACCTTCTAACAGTTACTTAAAGGTTTAAAAAACCCTGCCATGGTAAACTTTGTTGAAATCCACAAACATGCCTAGGAGTAGATATACAAAGTCTACCTCATTCAATGCGCAAATCGTTAACAACCTTCGGTGTGGCACGTTTGAATGCTGAACCCTGGACAAAAGCCAGACAGATATTCCCCAAGTAGATTTTCTTTAACAATGAAGGCATTTAGTGCCTATGCCACACAGCTCTCTATGGCTTACCTAGCCAAGAGAGAGTTAGATGGCCACCAGTAGTTGGGTAGGTTTGGCTTTTTGAGGAAGAGGATGATTTTACTGATTATCAGAAAGTCCAGAAAGACCAACTAGTATTACTTAACACTTCTGGTTGTAATAAACAGTACCAATAAAAATATTAGACTGTTTAAGGTTTGGTTGTTCTTGCTATGCTATGGACCCAGTACAGTCCACAACAAAGGGGTTCCAGCACCACAATGCTGAAACACTGTTTAGAGTTGCTGGCTGTGACAGGAAAACATTGTGCATGATGTCCCCAATGCAAGTATGCTGATATCCTACATCACTGTTCTGTTGCTAAGACCACCATTTTGGGGGTGGTAGCTGTTCAGAGAGGTCCGCTCTATTGCTGTATGTCTTTCATGCCTAATGAAATATGTAGTAAATGCACTGCTGTCATAGGGCATGGCTAATCACTATGGCAGACAAAGGACAGGAAAAAACAGTAAATTGTTACTTTTATAAGCACGCCAAAATACATATTCGCGCCCCTGCCATGCACAGTGTTATCAGTTATGTCTTTTCTGATGTGATTATGGATGTAATTAATGCAGTCATTGAACATGTCATGAATAAAGTAATGTCTTAGGGTTCAAGCAGTGCATGATGAACGCATGAGTTACAGATAAATATAACTGGTGAATGTCAGTGGTTTTGTTAATTTAAGATGTTCTGTTTTAACGGATCTTTTAAATCTCTTTAACCTTTCTTTTTTTCAGTGAATTTCTAAGGTTTTTTGATGTAAAGTAAATTATTATTACGATTCCTAACTGAAAAGTAAAGTAAGATATCTACGGCATGAATGGCATGGGGTTGGACACAGACCATGACCTGCGGGCAGGCCCTGCACCCAACACCTAACCGGCACTCAACCCTCTGCCACACACAGCCTTTGACTTTACAGGGCATAGGCTTAGGCGCCAAACACCCCGCAGGCACCCAACACCCGCTGGGTGCCCAACATTCTTGTGGGCGCCCAACCACCCACTGCGCACAGCCTTTGTTCATGATTGGCGTAGGGTTGGGCACAAGGCCTGGTCACCCCCTGCGATGCACGGCCTTCAGTTGTGTGCGGCATGGGGTTGGGCGCTTGACCACCTCTTAATTTTTTTTATTGCACTGCAGATCACCTCGATTTTGCAGGGGGAAGGTACGAGGAGCATCGCGGTGGATACATGGATCTCCGAAATCATGAAAACATTTTTTTTTATTTGACCCCATGGGGGTCAAGGTACCCCTTATATCACATTTATCTTTATTTTGTAGGACTCGGTACAGAGTCCTAAGATTTACTGCAGATCCACTGCAGCTACTCATGGGAAACCAATCCAAGCACGGCAGGATCCACAGATCCTTCTCAGAGGATATATTCTATATATAAACATGCATTTTTAACTTTAATTTCTCAAAAACTACTGGATGGAATTTCATCAAATCCTAAAAATGCACACTTTCTGAAAAAAAATCTAGCTTTCTGTCAAATTTTGTATAATTCCATACAGCCGTTTATGTGCTATCGCTGTTTAATTTTCCTAGGGAAAAAATGCATGGGGAAAACGTGTTTTGTACCCCCATTTTTCTCTGTCCCTGCTTAACGGATCACCCTGAACTTTTCAAGGAAGGAGCTGAGGTCGATGAACTTTCTTTTAGGTAAATGTTGTGAAGATTTGTGAAATGGTGCCAAAGTTATAAGCAAAACAAAAAATGCTTTTCCTAACTATAGTGGCGAGTGGCACTGGTTGGTAAGTATGTGTATATGTATGTATGTGTGTGTGTGTGTGTGGGTGTGTGTGTGTGTGTGTATATATATATATATATATATATATATATATATATATATATATCTACTGGCGGTCGCCAGTAGATAGTTATAGTTAGGACCTAGTTTCCATAGGAAAATCGCTTTTTCTTTTCCCAATAACTTTGGCGCCGGTTGACGAATCTTCGCGAAATTTTCAAAACTTGTGGCCCGCTCCGGTCAGCTCCTATCCTGAAAGTTTCGGGGTGATTTGCCAAGCGGGGGCCGAGAAAAAAGGGGGGTCCCAAAACGTGTTTTCTCCATGTTATTTTCCATAGGAAACTTTAGACACGGCTATAGCCCGAACTGCTGAACGGAATTACACCACATTTGGCAAAAAGGTAGCCCTTGGTTCAGAAAGAGCCCTCTTTGTTAAATGGTGTAAATCCATTCAGTAGTTCCTGAGAAATTGAAAAAACAAGAGGTCGGAAAATGAATTTCCCATAGGAAACTTTAGACACGGCTACAGCTCGAACTGCTGAATGGAATTACACCAAATTTGGCAAAAAGGTAGTGCTTGGTTCAGAAAGCGCCCTTTTTTTTAAATGGTGTAAATGGTGTAAATCCGTTCAGTAGTTGCTGAGAAAATCAAAAAAATAAAAGTTTCGATATTTAGAGGCACGGAGGATCCGCGGACCCTCCCGACCATGAGCTTTATTCTAATTGGCTGTCAACACTCCAAACCAGGAAGTGTTGGCAGCCATCTTGTGACTCGGTAGAACCGAGTCACAAGAAAAAAGAAAAACAAACATGAAAAACAAGAAAAGGGGGCAGGGTAGAAACACCCTGACCCCCTAGGCCTGCTCAGGGGGTCCCAAAAAAAGCATTTTTTTAAAAAATAAATCGGCCGAATTCGCGCTGGGTGCGCGAATCCGGCCGAGAAAATAAAAAAAAACAAAGCGCGGGCTCCCGCGCTTCGTTGTATTGACGCCCCCGGGTGGGCCAGGTCCCGGGGGCACTGAAAAATGTGTGGGGGGCCCCAATCCCCCACACTGCCCCGGGGACCGCCACCCCCGGGGCTAATTTTTAAATGTGTGGGGGCCTCCAAGGCCCCAGCCCCAGGGCTTCATTAATTATTTGCGGGGCACACGCCCCCGCCACCCCCGGGCTTTCATTAATATTTGCAGGGGCACACGGCCCGCAGCCCGGGGACCGCCACCCCCGGGGCTTGTTTTTTAAAAAATAAACCTGTGTGGGGGGGCTCGGGCCCCCCCACACGCCCTGGGGACCGCAACCTCCCCGGGGCAGTAAAATGCAAATTTGGGGGTCCGTTACGGACCCCCAGCCCTGGGGACCACCACCTCCCGGGGCTTTGTAATTGAAGGGAGGGGGCCGCGCGGCCCCTCCTGGAGCCCGTGATGGCCCTGGGGACCGCCATCCCCCAGGGCTGGCTCCTGCAGTGTCCCGGGGTGCCCACCCCGGGACACTGCTGTTGCTATGGCAGGGCGGGAGCCTCGCGGCTCCCGCCGTGCCATAGCAAACTGCTTTGGATTTTGAAGCGAGAGCAGAGAAACCTGCTCTCTCTTCCAAAATCCAAGGCAGATTGTTTTTCCACACGGGGAAATGCATGTCAGCAGCTCCCCATGTGGAAAAGCAATGCCGGCTCCTGCAGGACGCAGGGAGCCGGCGTGACCGTGGGGCATTGGGGCTCCCCCCACGGTCCCCAACGGATAGGGCCTGCCCCGGGGGATGGGGTCCCCGGGGCTAGAAGTGGCCCGGGAGGGGGGCCACGCGGCCCCCCTCTCCCCAAAAAAATAAAATAAAATTTAAAAAAAACATGCAAATGCCGGCCCCGGGCGATGGGGTTCCCCGGGGCCATAAATGGCCTGAGGAGGGGGGCCACGCAGCCCCCCTCCAAATATATATATTTTTTAAATAAACACTGGCCATGCCCCGGGGGATGGGGTCCCCGGGGCCGAATATGGCCTCGGGAGGGGGCCACGCGGCCCCCTTCCATTTTTGAAAAAATAGGGATCAGGCCCTGGGGGATGGGGTCCCCAGGGCCCAAAAAGGAAAAAGAAGGGGGCCACACAGACCCCCTTCTAAAAAAATAATAATAAAAAATACGCGATCGTGCCGGAGGCTCCGTCCCCTCCCAACAACACTCTGCAAACGCGCCCTGTGGCGCGATTTAAATTGGGGAATTAATTCCCCTTCAATACTGGGGGTCCCTGGGGGCCAACTAGCCCACCAGGTACCTCCAGTAAGCGCCACAGGGCTGCGTTGCAGAGAGGTGGTCCAGGCCACGCCCTTTTTATACCTCTCTGCAACGCAGCTCTGTGGCGCTACTGGAGGTACCTCGTGGGCTAGTTGGACCCCAGGGACCCTCAGGATTCAAGGGGACTTTATCCCCCAACTTAAAACGCGCCACGGGGCGCGTTTGCACAGTGGTGAAGGGAGGGGCGGGGCCTGAGGTGACATGTGTGCAAACACGCCCTGTGGCACGTTTAAAGTTGGGGAATTAATTCCTCTTCAATCCTGAGGGTCCCTGGGGCGAACTAGCCCACCAGGTGCCTCCAGTAAGCGCCACAGGGCTGCGTTGCAGAGAGGTGGTCCAGGCCACGCCCCTTTTATACCTCTCTGCAACGCAGCTCTGTAGCGCTTACTGGAGGTACCTGGTGGGCTAGTTGGACCCCAGGGACCCTCAGGATTCAAGGGGACTTAATCCCCCAACTTACAACGCGCCAGGGGCGTGTTTGCAGAGTGGTGGAGAAAGGGGGCATGGCCTTTGTCTACCTCTCACCAATCCCACTGCGTGGGGCTTACTGGAGAGTAAAGGTAGGCTAGTTGGCCCCTAAAGGACCCCCAGCAGTGAAGGGGACTTCAATCCCCATCCAAGAGCGTGCCAGGGAGCGCATTTGTAGAGTGGTGGGCAAAGTGGGCGTGGCCTGGTACAAGTACTTACCAGTGCTGCTGTGTGGGACTGACTGGAGGTAATAGTTTGGGAAGTTGGCCCCCAAGGATGTCCTTGCGGGCCAACTACCCCTCTTGTTACCTCCAGTAAGTCCCACACAGTGGGATTGCTAAGACGTCTTCGGAGGCCATGGCCCCCTTTCTCTACCACTCTGCAAACGTGCCTCGTGGCTAACTACGGGATGGGGGATGAAGTCCAATTTAGTCCTGAGGGAGTTTGGGGGCCAAGAATCCCTCCTGGTACCTCCTGTAAGTCCTACGCAGCGGAATTCCTGAGCGTTGGTTGGACGCCCAGCACCCTTTCTCCACCACTCTGCAAACGTGACTATTAGTTAAAGTAGCATATTTCTGCACCTCTGACTTAGAGGTAGTTTTAATGCCCCTGCCCTATTATGTACTAGGGCCTTACAGAGGAGGTCATGCTAATCACAGGGGTACCCCAACGCATAGTGTTCCCTAGTGTATGTAGGTGTTTTCACTGTATTCTAAGTGTCTTTTAGCATAGCACTGGCTCTAGGCCTGGTTAGTCAGAGTCAGTTACCACCAGTACCCGTCTGAAAAAGTTGTGGGCACAGGATGATTTTGCAACAAGGCCTCTTTCTGCTCCTCTGTTGGTTCTTTCTGCACATGTCTTGCTTCTTCCTGCACTTTTGTTCGTCTTTGTGGACTTCTGTTGCTTCTTTCTGCATTTCTTTTGCTTCTTTCTGTGCGTTTTTCTTCTTTCTTCACATGTCCTACCTCTGTAGGCATAGTTAGAAACTAGCATTTAAAAAACCTTTGAAATTCACTTAAAAAACCATAGGTTTCAGGCATGTTATAGGTAGAAATTAGCATTTAAAAAACCTTTGAAATTCACTGAAAAAACCATAGGTTTCCGACACGTTATAGTTAGAAATTAGCATTTAAAAAACCTTTGAAATTCACTGAAAAACCATAGGTTTCAGGCACGTTATAGTTAGAAATTAGCATTTAAAAACCTTTGAAATTCACTGAAAAAACCATAGGTTTCAGGCACGTTATAGTTAGAAATTAGCATTTAAAAAACCTTCGAAATTCACTGAAAAAACCATAGGTTTTAGGGAAAGTTATAGTTAGTTGGACATTTCACTCAGTACAAAACCAGAGAAATTCCCCGTTATAGTTAGTTCAGCTAACTATAACTTGCGCCCGCAATGCACTGCTGATGACGTCACATATTACATCACTCATGACATGGTCAGTGACATCACTGATGACATCACTGATGACATCTCAAATGACATCACTGATGACATCATCCATGTGATAATTTGATGTATCTTCTCACACCCTAATATAACCTTTGATACACCCACTCTAAATTACAGACTGCCATTCTCAAAACCATAGACACTCCAACACCAATAACTACATACCCACTCACTGATTCTTAGGTCTACACACACATCCACTCACTCACCCGTACAGTCACTCATACTTACGGTCACTCAGTACAGGACTATCATATGCACTCATACACCCATATAGACACTCACACACCGCCACTCATCCATAGAGGTACTCACACACCTAGTCAGTCATGCAAATAATTAATCACACTGCCATTTACTCACCTATACAGTTATACACACACCAGCTCACTTACTCATACAAATACTAGCACATTCTTACGCTCTTATACAATCACTGATACAAGCACACACTCATCCATACAGCCACTCTCACAATCACACACTCTCACTTATAGCCATTTATATACTCCAACACACATATATACTGCCTTTCACATATGTAGTTACTCACACATGTACCACTGAGATATACATTCACTCACTAACACACCCATACACACACTCACCCACTCATACAGTCCATCACAGATGCACTCTTGAAACCATGCACCCAGTGAATCACCCACTCACACATCTATGCACAGAGTCACACACACCCCACCCACACAAACACTCAGGCACCCATACAGATACTCAGACAACCAATCAATAACCCATATAGACACTCATGTAGCTATTCACAAACCCATGCAGCCGCTTACACACCAACAGACACACGGATACAGACATTCACACAGTTTAGTCACTAACCCATGCATTCAGTAAGATACGTTTAATCACTCACTTATAGAGTCAGTCACGCACCTACTAAATCATCCATTCAGACACTTAAACACCCACTCATTCTTCAATACGCCTTTCCCTATATATATTAAACATATTTAAACTTTACAGAAACACACAGTCACTGGATGATGTCATCAGTGATGTCATTTGAGATGTCATCAGTGATGTCATCAGTGATGTCACTGACCATGTCATGAGTGATGTAATATGTGACGTCATCAGCAGTGCATTCCGGGGCGCGAGTTATAGTTAGCTGAACTAACTATAACGGGGAATTTCTCTGGTTTTGTACGAGTGAAATGTCCAACTAACTATAACTTTCCCTAAAACCTATGGTTTTTTCAGTGAATTTCTAAGGTTTTTTAAATGCTAATTTCTAACTATAACGTGCCTGAAACCTATGGTTTTTTCAGTGAATATATATATATATATATATATACGCCAGTGCATGGTGTTGGATGATACTTTAGACACGATTGACAATCAGGTAAAGGCAAATTACATATTCCCAGTGATGACTGAAATGCAACATAGAACTGCTCTTTTCACCTCAGAAGCAGGACCTCAATTTGGTGTGCAAGTAGAGAAATAAATGCTAAGTGTCTGCTGTCTAGACAAGATAGAAGCCTTGGAAATCTTTTTGTAGGGTAGCATTCAGGGAGAAGTACCACACTTGCTGTGCTTTGGATTGCGGTCTCACATCCTTCCTCACTCGACTCCTCTCCAGGCCTTGCCCTTCCCTATATCTGATGCTTCTGAGGGAATAGGTGGTTGTACTAGGGGGCGCACACGTGACTGGTCCTTGCCAATCCACTGCAGCCCTCCCACATTCAAAGGCGCCAGCCTCTGGCTCATTTTCTTGGCTTCCCATAATGCCAGTGCTTAATTTGAGCCGGGGCTTTCTGGTGCTCAGCATCAGCACTTAATTGGTGTCCGGTGCTCGGCACCGGCACCTAATTGTGAACACCATACTTAGAACAGTCCACCACATGGTGGCGCTGCTCATCTAATTTAGAGATGAGCAGAACAACGGTAGTTTTAGGACTACAATGTACATTAAAATTGCTAATACCTGCCTCCCCAGCCATCCCTTTAGCTTTGAGGACCTGGAATAATCTGAACTGTCGCATTTACATGCGAGAGACATGGTTAGTAGTTGTTTTGGCAGCAAAGACAAGGGCGATGGGTGCTGCAAGCTGCAGTGGCCTCCTGGTCAGAGCCCTGGCACTTAATATTTTACAAATTAAGCACTGCATAATGCCACCTCTGGGGTAGTTAATGTTCTTTATTTAAAGAACAAACACATAACCACATTAATGAAATCTTGCCAGCACTGGGCAGTTATTCCTAAAGGCAAACTCACGCAAAATGATGGAGAGACTGCAGGTGCTGAACACAAACACACTCTCCAAGTAAGGTAGGAAGAAAAACTAGTGACAAAAAAGTATTCAGCAAAATTCACTGCTTGCATTTTAAACAATTAACAACATGCATTCTTAAATTCATTTAATAATGTAAAATAATACTGACCAGTTGACTGAATTTCCTGTGCGGCCCAATGATCTGAAGTGTGAGATACCAACAGCTCCATCCCTCACACCGAGGGAGACCATAATGGAAGAAACCCCCCTGACAGACTCAGTTGGTAAAAATGTAATCCGAGGTCCGGCAGCAGCTCTGTCTCGTTCGCGTTCATTATCAGATTTAAACCGCGCTCCTCCCCGAAGGGTCACTGCCATTGTTAAAACGTGAAAATAAGCGAGGCCTGTCCATGGCCAGTGTCCGAGGCGCCCTGGAAGAGGAAAGGGCGCTCCTCTCGGGGTAGTCGAGGCCCCCTGAATGTTTTTCTTGGTTCCTTACCAACTCCACCACTCGCCGCCTTTACTTGGTGTGCAATGACCTACGGTGGCCGAGACGAACAAACCCTAATTAACATGGCATGTAGACACAATGTTATATTTTTGCTCCTAAACTGTGATTCATCCCCCTGACAGGTTAAGAAGGAAAAGAAAGCATCCAAAGGGAACGTTGTGTACTTGGAGACTGCAGAAGTAGTTAAAGCTAAATAACGCTTTCAGCATAACTTCGGAATGCTGTAAAAGACTCCCGCGTGCAATAAGTTTAACTTGTTTAGCAGAGAGAGGGTGAGCGGAAAGGACTGTCAAACATGACAAGTGTAACATGACTAATAAAACACGTAATTTATTCTCATAAAGATATAAAACACGTGATTTGTAAACTGTTAAGTACTGCAGTTTTGCCCCTTCTATTCTAACCAGGAGTTCCTAATAGAACCGTTTATATTAACCTTGAGAGGATGGACGACTGAGTTGATCTTGCCAGGATCTGAACTCATGACCTGCAGACCACACAGATGTCACCACCATCTTGGCTAGCCATCCTATGGCGTTCACACGAACCATTTAACACTGGATCATCATATAGCCTATAGTCCTCTGCTGAAGGCTATACCAGCTGTTAAAGGCCCTAAAAACGAGTTATAGGACCGAGCCACATGTAAGGGACTATAATCAGAGAGGGCCTTTAACAGCTGGTATATGCGGAGGAATAAGGGCTGATAAGCTATTGGAGCATTCCATTCACAAAGGGTAGAATGCTCAAAGTTTAAATAGGGAGAAACTGAAAAAAATCATTGGAATTTTGGAGTAGAAGGCAAGGGCACAGCATTGTCTTTAAAGGAGCGCCCACCATTCCAGTGTTCGAAGGTGGTATATTTACATGAACACAAGTGATGGCAATACGATTACTGTTTGACCCACTCAATAAAACACTAATGATGTGTCTATAACCAAACATGCTTTAATACCAATCTTGAACTGCACCAACCTCAAAATGGTGCCCTCACGCCCAAGCAGCGCTCTACAAATCCACCTTACGTTACATTAGACTGCATGGATCTGTGGTGACTCAGTGAATGTGCATTACTATAACCCCTTATCTCAAGGTAAAAAGGACAATCATCAGCCTCGGCTGCTGACTGTTCCTTGAACTTGCATGGCTCAGTCTGGCTTACTTGGGTAGTACCAGGCCCCTCACTCGCAAAACCACCAAACCAGTTCTGTACACCGTGAAACATTGATCGGGCCTTGGGAGAAGTGCTCCAGCATCCTGTTGTGTGTAGAGCTCATTCTCTTCTCTCTGTGCAATACTCCTCACTTGCAGCCTTTCTCAGATCCAGAAAACCCCATTCAACTAACTTTCATCCTCGTTCCCCTCTGCATCAGCCATCTGCTTGTACCTCTCTCTAGATTCTCACGTACTTTGAAACAGCTGCTTCCAACTGTATGGGGATAACATACTCCTGTCAAAAGGAACGTTGTAAAACATGTTCCCTGCCACGAAGGAGCTATACCAGCCCCCAGTCTTCACTATCTGCTGCCCTCCAGTGGACAGAACATCACATAAAACCTATGCTCTACTACTGTATTCATGCAGCAGCAGATGGTTGTGTAATGGACATAGGAAGCAGACTGCCTGTAGGCCAGGGGTGCACATGCATGGAAGTGCAACTTTTTAATGTATTGACCTGTTAGACCAGTCTTTTGAAGGGAGGTAGTGACAACCTTGATAACGTGAGCTGCAGTATGTTACTCTTGGTCCCAGTAAGAGTTAACCTGCTGTGTCCTATCCAGACAAATGTACCCTTAAGGCAATTGTGGAATGGATATTCTTCTCTCACCACTCTCCATCTGCACGTCCATCTGGGCGTCGTCCACAAAACTCTGCAATCAAGATGAAGCGCGATCATGACACTAACCAGAGAAGACTTTAAATAGGATGTGCAGAGCTGACCCTTGCAAAATCTGCAGACGCATGGTATAAACTGTGATGGAAATGAGTGGTCATTGTTCTGCTGAGATCTATACTCAAAGCTCTGCACAACATTTGGTCACCGGCCTTGTCTCTTAGACCCAGTCACTCTGCTAGTCTTTTCATCAGTAGCTGGTGGTCAATTCCACAGATGGCCAGGGACTTGTTCAACAGATTATGTACTACAAGCCTCCCCAGGTCTTTGCCCCTCAGTCAGCGGCTGTTTCTTTATGAGGGCACAGGGGCATCATCCTTCTGCTTGTTTGCTATGATATTAAAAATATTTAATAATAAAGATTCCATCTTTTTTTTTTTTGCCACAGTGCGCGGCATGACCCAGGCAAAGAAGGTACATGGGGTGGCAGGGAGCCTCCGCTCCGCTGCGAGCCTGCTTGTTGAGTGACAGGTGCTGGGCCTCCTTGGGGTGAAGTGCGCATGCCAGTTCGGACGAGTACCTTGCTCCAACCAGTTTGACATGCACACTTGAACCCTCACCAGGCTCTGCAATGTAGGAGTTTAAAATAACAAGAGAGGGGCCCCTCAACGTCAAAGGGACAGGGCACCAAATTGACCACAAGTCAAAATTCAACAAATTCCCTTTGGATATGTTCAACAAAGCCCAATAGCCGATCATACACCATTCCTACCAGATTCAACTAATCTCACCAAGAGGCCTAACTATATTCAAATGCAAATTTATTTTTGTGATTTTGTTCTCAGAACATCCCGAGAGGGATCTTTTGAACTTGAGATAGGACTGTTAGTTGTGTCTACTTTTATTATCACATTGAATGCACTATTTGTATTTATGATATATTTTTGACTGGTTTTTTATGAAAGAAAAATAAATTTGCATATTGAATATAGTTAGGACTCTTGGTGAGATTAGTTGAATCTGGTATGAATGGTGTATGATTGGCTATTGGGCTTTGTTGAACATATCCAAGGGGAATTTGTTGAATTTTGATCTGCAATGTAGGAGCCCAAGGGATTGTTGCCGCAGCCCCCAAGGTTCCAAATGAGCATTAGCAGCCCCTGACCTAGCCAATCCTCACGCTGCTGGAGTCATGGGGGTGGGACCGGGCCAGGGAGGTGAGGTCATTAATAACTTGCTTGCAGCACGCACGCACGACTGGATTGGAGCACAAGATAAACTCAGTGTTAAGTACTGAGAGCGGGACTGGACGGTGAGTGGGTTTGTTCTAAATATACAAATATATAAAATTCAATTCGAGTATTATTGAGGCAAGCCAAGGGTAAAGTGAACAAATGAGTGGTGACACCTAAGTCTTATGTGTAGGAATGACTTTCAATTCTTTGGCTTGGGTCATCATGCAGTGTCTGTAAAGAGTTTGTGAACATATTTAGTCATGGGGGCATAGTGGCGAACACAACTGTTATAAATTTCAAATCATCATTTCACCTGAGCTGTTAGTTGTTTGTGGATTGCTCAAAAGCGGTGTCTCATTGGAAACAAATCTGCTTCTTTTGTCTCCTGTCCATGTCTGACGTTAATGAGCTTTCATTCCAGAATGTGATGCCAACACGTGACATCCTGACCTGCTGTGGTGCACAGTAAATCAATTGGATTGGAATGAAAGTTCACTCACGCCGATCTTGCTATCAATGTTAAGTAAAGTTAAGAGGTGATGGGATGCTCGGCCTGTGTTTTCAAAACAAAGCTCCAAGGCCTTCAGCCCACCGGGGAAATGACTGGTGGAATATCATCACCCATCTGCACTACCTGAATTGTCCAGACCTATCTCAGAGGCTGTTGCTTCAAGCCCTTTCAAACTGCCTCGGAAAAAACACCGGGTCCCAACACCTTGCTCCATGCTGCCTGCCAGCTGTCTCCCCTGCGGCTGAAAACCACATGAATCAACAGTGCAGTAGCCTACATACATCCGACACACAGTGGGGGAACTCAAGTTTATGCCCACCATGCCTCCCTGCAACTCAAATACTCACTGGTGGTGTAGTATGGGCAGAATTGATGTTCCCCACCTCATAGACTCTAAAGCAGTCTCTGTAAAAGCACGACCAGTCACGTTTATTACCCCCATAGGCAAGCAGTGGCACTGTGCCATCTGCTCTTTCCTTCATGGGCAAAGATAGAAAGGATGGCAGTGGATTTGTTGCACACACCGTGGAACATGTTAGTCCTTCTAAATCACCAGTGCTAATGAGTGGAGGAGGGGCCGTAATGCCACAGCCCTCTATCTTCCTCTGCTGACGAGCACGTATCCTGCACCACGTAAATGCCCCACATCCAAGACACAATATCAGTCGGCAGATGTCCACTGGTGTTGTATGTCGGAACCGTGTAAGCCATTACAACGCATGGCTTCATAACTGGTCTTTACAACGACCCGTTTTTACCACTGCATTCCTTTACCACGCAAGTCTTTACAACGAGCCACGAATTGCCTTAGGGGAAAGTGCTGGACTTTGGAGTGGTATCAATTACTATTCCAACTCCAGTCTGCGCAACAGTAGGAAAAGCATTGTACTTCGAAGTCTAACGCTGCTTCCCCTATGGCAAATCATTGTAAAGACTCTCGTGGTAAAGAAATGGAGTGGTAAAGACGCCTCGCTGTAAGGACCTCGTTGTAAAGGCAGTACGTGGTTTACACTTCATTGTAAATGCTGTTTCCTATCCACTGGTGTCTGTGACTCACTGCCCTGGCCTCCTTCATGCCACAATAAGCCTTAATGGAGGCCTGCCATCACCCTGCGCACTGACCTACCATCCGCTCTCACAGTGTGCCAGTTGCCCACAGATGTACAGGCTTGAATGACTGAGACAGACAATGCCTCTAAGCCTTAATGAGACAGGTGCACAGAAGATGCAAAAGAAAGAGTGTCCAACCCACAAACCTGACACCACAAAGGTGTTTATTCTACCTATCATTTCGCCTATCATTGGGAGGCTGCGAGTTTCTCCCAGGCCCAAAGAGTCTGGCCTCATAATGAAAATAAAGAGATATTAGAAGAGGTGCTACAAAGATAAGGCTTGCCCATTTGAACTGAAGACTGTGGAACAGTCAGCACACTGTGTGCTCCCCACATCTAAAGGTAGGCCCCAAAACGACAGGCCCTGCTGCGGCACATCTCTATCCACTGACCCAAAGCTCAGTGATGAGAGAGCGCACATACTATGATGCCACATGACTGTCACAAACTGTAAAAGAGGAGAAAAGCTGCCTGACTCAAAGTTAACCTGCCGCTTACCACCAAGATACCACTAAGATCGACCTCTTACAAAACGCCATATTGTCAGGATCTGAAGATAATAGATCACCAAGAGGCTCCACTTGCATATCGCAGAAGAAAGTGCACACCGAGCACCAAGACGAAAAGGGAGTGACCCACTAGTCCACACATCCATCCATGAGAGGCAGACCACTGCCAGTGATGGCGCATTGATGAAGGCCTGGCAGGAGAACCAAGAGTAAGCTGCATGCCACACAGAGTCTCTGTCCCTAACTTCCCAGAGCAACCGTACAGACACAGTCACCCGTCTCATTGCAAATGATGGCATTCATGTTGAAGAATAAAAAATGCCTTGCACAGGCCGAAGAAGGTAAGCACCAGCAATTCACAGATCCACCCGGAACTGACGTCTATCCAGTTACCATCATAAGCTTCATGGAAGACACTCTGCAAACCTTTGGCCAAGCCATCAACAACTGTCAGTTCTATTTCACCTACAACATCATTCTGGATAGCTGACAGCACAATTGTTACTGCAATCCAGTAATTCCTATCCTTCAAGGGTGACCTGACCTGACTAAACCTGTTACTAGTCCTTTTCATGTTACCTGTTCGTCTAATTTTTCAACTATCATTTACCATGCTGGCTAAGCCAACCCAAGAAATGCCTTCTGGAGCTGGTTCCTGTTTTACTTCTATTCTGTCTGCCTTTGTTTGCCCCGGAATGCCCCCTGTTTTTTTAATGTAAGTTTCCCTGCTAAGCCTCCTCCATTTTTCTTCACATTTTCATATCAGGAACTTAGTGTGCCTCCTTGCCCCTTCCTCTGTAAACAAGGGGATAGGGGATTTAAAAGGGAGAATTGCTCTTTGCCCAATACTGCTTCCCCTGTGTATTTTATCTGATTTCTTTACTGTGTTGGCCATGTATGGCCTAAATCACTCACCCCTGTCTCCATCCCCCCTCTTTAAAAAAGAAAATACTAATTGCAGGGTCCCCAACAATCCCCACATCTTTTGTCCTCACATTTTTGTAAGAGATCAATATAGCTCCTTTCCCCTTGCTCCTTAAGCTCTGCCCTTACATTCCCTATCACCTTGCGCCTCACCTCTTTTTTTCCACTAATTTTTTTAGTCAAATTGGCAATTTCATAAATGAAATTTAGCTATTTTTTTCTGTAAAATGGTATTAAGTAGATTTTTATTTATGTTGAGGTAGATCCAGTATAAATACACCATTTGTGCTTGCAGAGGATAGACTGACTGCTATTGACTCAACTCCTCATGACGCCTCTTCCATTTAGGTCTCCAACTCCTTTGACCTAACCTATCCCTACCTACTAGGACTTTCTATTTTTCTATTCCAAGTACTGGTTAGAAGACTGGTTGTTCTGGTGGTTTTTACCAATTATTTAGCATGGATAATAATTAGCCATAGCCAAGGGTAGCTGGCAGTTATTGCCTTATCCTTTGATAACCTCAGCACTGCCTTAGGTACCCTTTTTAGGTCTCGCCTAGGCGCGCATCTAGTAGTCTATATTAGTGGTGAAACTCCGCCTATTGCTTTGTTATTTCTTGCCGCTTGCCATTGGTTAACTTTGGCATTTTATTTGTTAGCGGGCTTATTATTGGCTCTTTAGCCGATAGGTAACTTCCGGTTATTCCGGAAGCAGCACCGCCTAACTACAATATTGTAACGCTTACACATCGCAATTGTCTTTTTTAAAAATAGTGCGCAGTCATTTTGACTTGCACCGGAAAAGAACCCTCGATTGCTCCGGAAGCAGCACGCTAGCGCTGCTCTGTTTACTTTCCTGTTACCGCCCCCTCCCGATGTCCGCGTTCCTTTTGTTCCCGCCCCCCTCCCGCTGTCCGTTGTCTCCCAGCTCATGGGCCATGGACGTGCTTGTTGGCGCTGTGACCGCGCTGCCCTTCCCCTGCAAGCGGCTCTGTCCACCGGGGCTGAGCGCTCCTGGGTGCTTTTCATTTTATAATCCCTGCTCAGTGGGGGTTGGAGCTCTGTATAGCCGCAGTTTCCCTGCTGCAGTCGCCCGTGGTGAGCGGGGGCGCCACCGTCTACATCCCGGCTGCCGGGGACAGCCGCTCGTCCTTCTGCTGCCGGGTGCTGCTGCTGGACGGATGTCAGCGTGGATCAGCCCCCGGGACTCGTCCAACAGGCTCGACTGGGCAGAAAGTGAAGTTTCATTTTCCCAACAGTCGGTCCGGTACTGCAGTGTCCCGTCCCAGCCCTCGCCTACCTGCAGGCTCCTCTGCACACACAAATTCATGTGTTTCTCCTTAATCCTTGTTATATACGTTTTTGTTTCCTCTCTCCATTTTCCTCTTGCTCACTTCCCTCCTCTTCCAGAGCCCCCTTTGTGCCCCTCTCTTTAGAACGCAACCTTCCCTTTCACCACCCAGTCTCTTCTGCCTTTCTACGGCATACCCTGCCTTCCCCCATTCCGCTTCCCTTCCTCTCCCTTCATTGTTCTCCCGTCTCTGTCCTTCACTTTTCCTATTTAGTTGTTTATCTTTTTCTTTATGCAGCGCGTTTCCTCCTTTCTGTTCCAAATGTTAGCTCTGACGTTTGTTGGTTGTGCATTTTGCTTTGTTCTGCACGGTACACCACAGAGTCCATAGAGCAGGGTGCGCGCTTTGTTGGCGCTGCCATTGATAGCGAGCTGAGTGTCCTTAAATGGAGGCTGGCAGCGTCCTGCCCGTGTCCGCTGCACATGCTGCCAGCACTGGGTCATTATAAAAAGGGTAACACCGCACGCTTGCGTTCAAAGCACCATTTCTCATCGAAAACAACTTCATTTTGCAAACAGCGCAGTCCCACAGTTGTTGGTAATAACTTTTTTTCTAATTGTTGCACTGGGCACCCTGCACTGTATTCTTTAAATATGGTGGGCACGCTTTGCTTTGTTCTGCGCAGCACACCATACAGTCCATGGAGCAGGCCGTGCTCTTTGTTCACGCTGCCATTGATAGGAAGCGGAGTGCCCTTAAATGGGAGGCCGGCAGCATCCTGCCCGTCTCAGCTGCCAGGCCTGGGTCATTATGAGAAGAGTAACATGCTTGC
>CAWUFW010022873.1:0-86733 GCA_963921515.1 Calotriton arnoldi | reverse complement strand
AGAAAGAGGCATGTGAGGTACAGAAACAGGCAAGAGGGGTGCTGAAAGAGACAAGAGAAGTGTAGAAAGAAGCAACAGAGGTGCAGAAGGAGGCAAGAGAACTGCAGAAAGAGGCAAGAGAGTTGCAGAAACAGGCAAGAGAGCTCCAGAAAGAGGAAAGAGGGTGCAGAAAGAGGCAAGAGGGGTGCAGAAAGAAACAAGAGGGATGCAGGCAAAAGCAAGAGAAGTGTAGAAGGAACCAACTAAGGTGCAGAAAGAGGCAAGAGGGGTGCAGAAAGAGGCTAGATAAGTGCAGAAAGAGGCAAGGGAGGTGCATAAAGAGGGAAGAGGGGTGCATAAAGAGGCAAGAGGGTGCAGAAAGAAGCAAGGGAAGTGTAGAAAGAAGCAAGAGAAGTGCAGAATGAAGCAACAGAGGTGCAGAAAGAGGCAAAAGGGTGCAGAAAGAAGCAAGAGAGGTGCAGTAAAAGAAGCAAGAGAAGTGTAGAAAGAGGCAAAGAGAAGTGCAGAAAGAGGCAAGAGAAGTGCAGACAGAGGCAAAGAGAGTGCAGAAAGAGGCAAGAGAGGTGCAGACAGAGTGCAAGAGATGTGCAGAAAGATTCAACAGAGGCATAGAAGGAGGCAAGAGAATTGCAGAAAGAAGCTAAGAGAGTTGCAGAAACAGGCAAGAGGTTTAGAAAGATGATAAGACGGGGGCAGAAAGAGGCAAGAGGGGTGCAGAAAGAAGCAAGAGATGGTGCAGAAAGGCAAGAGAAGTGCAGAAAGAACCACCGAAGGTGCAGAAAGAGGGTGCAGAAAGAAGCAACCAGAGATGTGCAGAAAGTAGCAAGAGAAGTGCAGAAAGAAGCAACAGAGGTGCAGAAAGAGGCAAAAGAGGTGCAGAAAGAAGCAAGAGGGGTGCAGAAAGAAGCAAGAAATGTGCAGAAAGAAGCTAGAGAAGTGCAGAACGAAGCAACAGAGGTGCAGAAAGAGGCAAAGGGGTGCAGAATGAAGCAAGAGAGGTGCAGATAGAAGCAAGAGAAGTGCAGAAAGAGGCAAGAGAGGTGCAGAAAGAGGCAATGAGAAGTGCAGAAAGAGGCAAGAGAGGTACAGAAAGAGGCAAGAGAGATGCAGACAGAGGCAAGAGATGTGCAGAGAGGGAAGAGGGGTGCAGAAAGATGCAAGAGGCGTGCAGAAATTTGCAAGAGAGGTGCAGAAAGAGGCAAGAGCAGTGCAGAAAGAAGCCAACAGAGGTGCAGAAAGAGGCAAGAAGGGTGCTGAAAGAGGCAAGAGAAGTGAAGAAAGAAGCAACAGTAGGCAGAAGGAGGCAAGAGAACTGCAGAAAGACAGCAATAGAGGTGCAAAAAGAGGCAAGAGAGGTGCACAAAGAGGGAAGAAGTGTGCAGAAAGAGGCAAGAGGGTGCAGCAGAGAAGCAAGAGAGGTACAGAAAGAAGCAAGCGAAGTACAGAAAGAAGCAACAGAGGTGCAGAAAGAGGCAGCGGGGTGCAGAAAGAGGCAAGAGAAGTGCAGAAAGAAGCAACAGAGGTGCAGAAGGAGGCAAGAGGAATGCAGAAAGAGGCAAGAGAGTGCAGAAAGAAGGCAATGAAGGTGCAAGAAGCAACAGAGTGTGTAGAAACAAGCAAGAGAAGTGATGAAAGAGAAAAAGAGTTGCAGAAAGAGAGGCAGAAAAAGCAATAGAAGTGCAGAAAGAGGCAATGAGGTGCAGAAAGAGGCAAGAGAGAGTGTAGAAAGAGCCAAGAGGTGCAGAAACAGGCAAGAGGGGTGCTGAAAGAGGCTAAGAGAAGTGCAGAAAGGAGCAACAGAGGCACAGAAGGAGGCAAGAGACGTGCAGAAAGAGGCAAGAGACGTGCAGAAACAGGCAAGAGAGGTACGGAAAGAGGTGCAGAAAGAGGCTAAGAGGTGCAGAAAGAAGCAACAGAGATGTGGAAAAAGGCAAAGAGAGTTCAGAAAGAACCAACGAAGGTGCAGAAAGAGGCAAGAGGGGTGCAGAAAGAAGCAAGAGAAGTGCAGAAAGAAGCAAGAGAGGTGCAGAAAGAGCAACGAGGAGTGCAGAAAGAGACAAAAGGGGTGCAGAAAGAAGCAAGAGAGGTGCAGAAATGAAGCAAAGAGGTGCAGAAAGAGGCCACAGAGGATGCAGAAAGAGGCAAGAAGGGCAGGAAAGAGGCAAAGAGAGCTGCAGAAAGAAGGACCAGAGAAGTGCAGAAAGAAGCAAGAGCAGGTGCAGAAAGAGACCAAGAGAGGTGCTAGAAAGAGGCTAGAGAGGTGCAGAAAGAGTACAAGAAAGGTGCAGAAGCAGGCAACAGAGTTACAGAAAGAAGGGAAGAGGTGCAGAAATAAGCAAGAGAGGTGCAGAAAGAAGCAAGAGAGGTGCAGAAAGAAGCAACAGAGGAGGGTAACAGAAAGAAGCAAGGAGAGTGCAGAAAGAAGCAGGTGAGGTGCAGAAAGAGGCAAGAGAAGTGCTAGAAAGTAGCAACAGAGGTGTAGAAATAGGCAAGAGAAGAGTGGAAAGAGACAAAAGAGTTGCAAAAAGAAACAAGAGGTGCAGAAAGAAGCAATAGAAGTGCAGAAAGAGGCAAGAGAGGTGCAGAAAGAGGCAAGAGAAGTGCAGAAAGAGGCAAGTGAGGTGCAGAAACAGGCAAGAGGGGTGCTGAAAGAGGCAAGAGAAGTGCAGAAAGAATCAACAGAGGCACAGAGAGGCAAGTAGAACGTGCAGAAAGAAGCAAGAGAGTTGCAGAAACAGGCAAGAGGTTCAGAAAGAGGAAAGAGGGGTGCAGAAAGAGGCAAGAGGGTGCAGAAAGAAACAAGAGAGATGCGGAAAAAGCAAGAGAAGTGCAGAAAGAACCAACGAAGGTGCAGAAAGAGGGGTGCAGAAAGAAGAAACGAGAGATGTGCAGAAAGAAGCAAGAGAAGTGCAGAAAGAAGCAACAGAGTTGCAGAAAGAGGCAAAAGAGGTGCATAAAGAAGCAAGAGGGGTGCAGAAAGAAGCAAGAGATGTGCAGAAAGAAGGAAGAGAAGTGCAGAACGAAGCAACAGAGGTGCAGAAAGAGGCAAAAGGGGTGCAGAAAGAAGCAAGAGAGTTGCATAAAGAAGCAAGAGAAGTGCAGAAAGAGGCAACAGAGGTGCAGAAAGAGGCATGAGAAGTGCAGAAAGAGGCAAGCGAGGTACTGAAAGAGGCAAGAGAGATGCAGACAGAGGCAAGAGATGTGCAGAAAGAGGGGTGCAGAAAGATGCAAGAGGGGTGCAGAAATTTGCAAGAGAGGTGCAGAAAGAAGCAAGAGCAGTGCAGAAAGAACCAAGCAGAGGTGCAGAAAGAGGCAAGAGGGGTGCTGAAAGATGTAAAGAGAGGTGAAGAAAGAAGCAAAAGTGGTGCAGAATGAGGCAAGAGAACTGCAGAAACAGGCAAGAGAGGTGCAAAACGAGGCAAGAGAGTGCACAAAGAGGGAAGAATGTGCAAATAGAGGCAAGAGGGGTGCAGCAAGAAGCAAGAGAGGTGCAGAAAGAAGCAAGAGAAGTACAGAAAGAAGCAACAGAGGTGCAGAAAGAGGCAAGCGGGGTGCAGAAAGAGGCAAGAGAAGTGCAGAAAGAAGCAACAGAGGTGCAGAGAGAGAGCAAGAGAAGTGCAGAAACAGACAAGAGAAGTGCAGAAAGAGGCAATAGAAGTGCTGCAAGAAGCAACAGAGGTGTAGAAATAAGCAAGAGAAGTGATGAAAGAGAAAAAGAGTTGCAGAAAGAAACAAGAGAGGTGCAGAAAAAGCAATAGAAGTGCAGAAAGAGGCAAGTGAGGTCAGAAAGAGGCAAGAGAAGTGCAGAAAGAGGCAAGTGAGCTGCAGAAACAGGCAAGAGGGGTGCTGAAAGAGGCAAGAGAGTGCAGAAAGAAGCAACAGAGGCACAGAAGGAGGCAAGAGAACTGCAGAATGAGGCAAGAGAGTTGCAGAAACAGGCAAGAGGTTCAGAAAGAGGAAGAGAGGGTGCAGAAAGAGGCAAGAGGGGTGCAGAATGAAACAACAGAGATGCGGAAAAAGCAAGAGAAGTGCAGAAAGAGGCAAGAGAGGTGCAGAAAGAGGCAAGAGAGGTGCAGAAAGAGGGAAGAGGGTGCAGAAAGGGGCAAGAGAGGTGCAGAAACAGGCAAGAGAGGTGCAGAAAGAGGGAAGAGGGTGCAGAAAGAGAGAAGAGGGGTACAGAAAGAAGCAAGAGAGATGCAGAAAGAAGCAAGATCAGTGCATAAAGAAGCAACAGAGGTACAGAAAGAGGCAAGAGGGTGAAAGAGGGAGAGAGTGCAGAAAGGGGCAGAGAGTGCAGAAACAGGCAGAGATGTGCAGAAAGAGGAAGGGGGCAGAAAGAGAGAAGAGGGTGCAGAAAGAAGCAAGAGAGATGCAGAAAGAAGCAAGATCAGTGCATAAAGAAGCAACAGAGGTACAGAAAGAGGCAAGAGGGGTGCTGAAAGATGTAAGAGAAGTACAGAAAGAAGCAAAAGTGGTGCATAAAGAGGCAAGACAACTGCAGAAACAGGCAAGAGAGGTGCAGAAAGAGGCAAGAGAGGTGCAGAAAGAGGGAAGAAGGGTGCAGAAAGAGACAAGAGAGTTGCAGAAAGAAACAAGAGAGGTGCAGAAAGAGGCAAGGGAAGTGCAGAAAGAGGCAAGTGAGGTAGAGAAACAGGCAAGAGGGGTGCTGAAAGAGGCAAGAGAAGTGTAGAAAGAAGCAACAGAGGTGCAGAAGGAGGCAAGAGAACTGCGAGAAAGAGGCAAGAGGGATTGCAGAAAAAGGCAAGAGAGGTGCAGAAAGAGGAAAGAGGGGTGCAGAAAGAGGCAAGAGGGGTGCAGAAAGAAGCAAGCAGAGATGCGGAAAAAAGCAAGAGAAGTGCAGAAAGCAAGCAAGGAAGGTGCAGAAAGAGGCAAGAAGGGTGCAGAAAGAGGCAAGAGAAGTGCAGAAAGAGGCAAGAGAGGTGCAGAAAGAAGCAAGAGAGTGTGCAGAAAGAGAGCAAGAGAAGTGCAGAAAGAAGCAAGAGGTGCAGAAAGAGGCATAGAGAGGTGCAGAAAGAAGCAAGAGAGTGCAGAAAGATACAAGAGAAGTGCATAAAGAGGCAAAGAGGTGCAGAAAGAGGCAATGAGAAGTACAGAAAGAGGCAAGAGAATGCAGAAAGAGGCAAGAGAGGTGCAGACAGAGGCAAAAGATGTGCAGAAAGAGGGAAGAGGGGTGCAGAAAGATGCAAGAGGGGTGCAGAAAGAAACAAGAGAGATGCAGGCAAAAGCAAGAGAAGTGCAGAAGGAACCAACGAAGGTGCAGAAAGAGGCAAGAGGGGTGCAGAAAGAGGCTAGATAAGTGCAGAAAGAGGCAAGGGAGGTGCATAAAGAGGGAAGAGGGGTGCAGAAAGAGGCAAGAGGGGTGCAGAAAGAAGCAAGAGATGTGCAGAAAGAAGCAAGAGAAGTGCAGAAAGAAGCAACAGAGGTGCAGAAAGAGGCATATGGGGTGCAGAAAGAAGCAAGAGAGGTGCATAAAGAAGCAAGAGAAGTGCATAAAGAGGCAAAAGAGGCGCAGAAAGAGGCATGAGAAGTGCAGAAAGAGGCAAGAGAGGTGCAGAAAGAGGCAAGAGAGATGTAGACAGAGGCAAAAGATGTGCAGAAAGAGGGAAGAGGGGTGCAGAAAGATGCAAGAGGGGTGCAGAAATTTGCAAGAGAGGTGCAGAAAGAAGCAAGAGCAGTGCAGAAAGAACCAACAGAGGTGCAGAAAGAGGCAAGAGGGGTGCTGAAAGATGTAAGAGAAGTGAAGAAAGAAGCAAAAGTGGTGCAGAAAGAGGCAAGAGAACTGCAGAAACATGCAAGAGAGGTGCAAAAAGAGGCAAGAGACGTGCACAAAGAGGGAAGACGTGTGCAGAAAGAGGCAAGAGGGGTGCAGCAAGAAGCAAGAGAGGTGCAGAAAGAAGCAAGAGAAGTACAGAAAGAAGCAACAGAGGTGCAGAAAGAGGCAAGCAGGGTGCAGAAAGAGGTAAGAGAAGTGCAGAAAGAAGCAACAGAAGTGCAGAGAGAGGCAAGAGAAGTGCAGAAACAGGCAGGAGAAGTGCAGAAAGAGGCAATAGAAGTGCTGCAAGTAGCAACAGAGGTGTAGAAATAGGCAAGAGAAGTGATGAAAGAGACAAAAGAGTTGCAAAAAGAAACAAGAGAGGTGCAGAAAAAGCAATAGAAGTGCAGAAAGAGAGCAAGTGAAGTGCAGAAAGAGGCAAGAGAAGTGCAGAAAGAGGCAAGTGAGGTGCAGAAACAGGCAAGAAGGATGCTGAAAGAGGCAGAGAAGTGCAGAAAGAATCAACAGAGGCACAGAAGGAGGCAAGAGAACTGCAGAAAGAAGCAAGAGAGTTGCAGAAACAGGCAAGAGGTTCAGAAAGAGGAAAGAGGGTGCAGAAAGAGGCAAGAGGGGTGCAGAGAGAAACAACAGAGATGCAGAAAAAAGCAAGAGAAGTGCAGAAAGAACCAACGAAGGTGCAGAAAGAGACAAGAGGGGTACAGAAAGAGGCAAGAGAAGTGCAGAAAGAGGCAAGAGAGGTGCAGAAAGAGGGAAGAGGGATGCAGAAAGAGGCAAGAGAGGTGCAGAAAGAGGCAACAGAGGTGCAGAAACAGGCAACAGAGGTGCAGAAAGAGGGAAGGTGGTGCAGAAAGAGGGGTACAGAAAGAAGCAAGAGAGATGCAGAAAGAACCAACAGAGGTGCAGAAAGAGGTAAGAGGGGGGCTGAAAGATGTAAGAGAAGTGCAGAAAGAAGCAAAAGTGGTGTAGAAAGAGGTTAGTGAGGTGCAGAAAGAGGAAAGAGACGTGCAGTAAGAGGAAAGAAAGGTGGCAGAAAGAGGCAAGTGAGGTGCAGAAACAGGCTAGAGGGGTGACAGAAAGAGGCAAGAGGAATGCAGAAAGAAGCAACAGAGGTGCAGAAGGAGGCAAGAGAACTGCAGAAAGAAGCAAGAGAGGTGCATAAGGAGGAAAGAGGGGTGAGAAATAGGAAAGAGGGGTGCAGAAAGAAGCAAGATATGTATGGAAAAAAGCAAGAGAAGTGCAGAAACAACCAACGGAGGTGCAGAAAGAGTCAAGAAGGGTGCAGAAAGAAGCCAGAGAACTGCAGAAATAAGCAACAGAGGTGCAGAAAGAGGCAAGAGAACTTCAGAATGAGGCAAGAGAATTGCTGAAGCAGGCAAAAGAGGTGCAGAAAGAGGGACCAGAGATGCATAAAGAAGCAAGAGCAGTGCAGAAAGAACCAAGAGAGGTGCTGAAAGAGGCTAGAGGGGTGCTGAAAGATGTAAGAGAAGCGAAGAAAGAAGCAAAAGTGGTGCAGAAAGAGGCAAGAGAACTGCGGAAAGAGGCACGAGAGGTGCAGAAACAGGCAAAAGAGGTGCAGAAAGAGGGAAGAGGGGTGCATAAAGATGCAAGAGAATTGCAGAAAGAGGCAAGAGAGGTGCAGAAAGAGGGAAGAGGAGTGCATAAAGAGGCAAGAGGGGTGCAGAAAGAAGCCAGAGAAGTGCAGAAAGAAGCAACAGAGGTGCAGAGAGAGAGGCAAGAGAAGTGCAGAAACAGACAGGAGAAGTGCAGAAAGAGGCAATAGAAGTGCTGCAAGTAGCAACAGAGGTGTAGAAAGAAGCAAGAGAAGTGATGAAAGAGACAAAAGAGTTGCAAAAGAAACAAGAGAGGTGCAGAAAAAGCAAGAAGTGCAGAAAGAGGCAAGTGAGGTGCAGAAAGAGGCAAGAGAAGTGCAGAAAGAGGCAAGTGAGGTGCAGAAACAGGTAAGAGGGGTGCTGAAAGAGGCAAGAGAAGTGCAGAAAGAATCAACAGAGGCACAGAAGGAGGCAAGAGAACTGCAGAAAGAAGCAAGAGAGTTGCAGAAACAGGCAAGAGGTTCAGAAAGAGGAAAGAGGGGTGCAGAAAGAGGCAAGAGAGGTGCAGAAAGAAACAAGAGAGATGCAGGAAAAGCAAGAGAAGTGCAGAAAGAAATCAACGAAGGTGCAGAAAGAGGTGCAGAAAGAAGAAACGAGAGATGTGCAGAAAGAAGCAAGAGAAGTGCAGAAAGAAGCAACAGGAGTTGCAGAAAGAGGCAAAACAGGTGCATAAAGAAGCAAGAGGGGTGCAGAAAGAAGCAAGAGATGTGCAGAAAGAAGCAAGAGAAGTGCAGAACGAAGCAACAGAGGTGCAGAAAGAGGCAAAAGGGGTGCAGAAAGAAGCAAGAGAGGTGCATAAAGAAGCAAGAGAAGTGCAGAAAGAGGCAACAGAGGTGCAGAAAGAGGCATGAGAAGTGCAGAAAGAGGCAAGCGAGGTACTGAAAGTGGCAAGAGAGATGCAGACAGAGGCAAGAGATGTGCCGAAAGAGGGAAGAGGGGTGCAGAAAGATGCAAGAGGGGTGCAGAAATTTGCAAGAGAGGTGCAGAAAGAAGCAAGAGCAGTGCAGAAAGAACCAACAGAGGTGCAGAAAGAGGCAAGAGGGGTGCTGAAAGATGTAAGAGAGGTGAAGAAAGAAGCAAAAGTGGTGCAGAAAGAGGCAAGAGAACTGCAGAAACAGGCAAGAGAGGTGCAAAACGAGGCAAGAGAGGTGCACAAAGAGGGAAGAAGTGTGCAAATAGAGGCAAGAGGGGTGCAGCAAGAAGCAAGAGAGGTGCAGAAAGAAGCAAGAGAAGTACAGAAAGAAGCAACAGAGGTGCAGAAAGAGGCAAGCAGGGTGCAGAAAGAGGCAAGAGAAGTGCAGAAAGAAGCAACAGAGGTGCAGAGAGAGGCAAGAGAAGTGCAGAAACAGACAAGAGAAGTGCAGAAAGAGGCAATAGAAGTGCTGCAAGAAGCAACAGAGGTGTAGAAATTAGCAAGAGAAGTGATGAAAGAGACAAAAGAGTTGCAGAAAGAAACAAGAGAGGTGCAGAAAAAAGCAAGAAAAGTGCAGAAAGAGGCAAGTGAAGTGCAGAAAGAGGCAAGAGAAGTGCAGAAAGAGGCAAGTGAGCTGCAGAAACAGGCAAGAGGGGTGCTGAAAGAGGCAAGAGAAGTGCAGAAAGAAGCAACAGAGGCACAGAAGGAGGCAAGAGATCTGCAGAATGAGGCAAGAGAGTTGCAGAAACGAGGCAAGAGGTTCAGAAAGAGGAAAGAGGGTTGCAGAAAGAGGCAAGAGGGGTGCAGAGATGAAACAACAGAGATGCGGAAAAAGCAAGAGAAGTGCAGAAAGAACCAACGAAGGTGCAGAAAGAGACAAGAGGGGTGCAGAAAGAGGCAAGAGAAGTGCAGAAAGAGGCAAGAGAGGTGCAGAAAGAGGGAAGAGGGATGCAGAAAGAGGCAAGAGAGGTGCAGAAAGAGGCAAGAGAGGTGCAGAAACAGGCAACAGAGGTGCAGAAAGAAGGAAGGTGGTGCAGAAAGAGGGAAGAGGGTACAGAAAGAAGCAAGAGAGATGCAGAAAGAACCAACAGAGGTGCAGAAAGAGGTAAGAGGGGGGCTGAAAGATGTAAGAGAAGTGCAGAAAGAAGCAAAAGTGGTGTAGAAAGAGGCTAGTGAGGTGCAGAAAGAGGAAAGAGACATGCAGTAAGAGGAAAGAGATGTGCAGAAAGAGGCAAGTGAGGTGCAGAAACAGGCTAGAGGGGTACAGAAAGAGGCAAGAGGAATGCAGAAAGAAGCAACAGAGGTGCAGAAGGAGGCAAGAGAACTGCAGAAAGAAGCAAGAGAGGTGCATAAAGAGGTAAGAGGGGTGAGAAATAGGAAAGAGGGTACAGAAAGAAGCAAGATAAATATGGAAAAAAGCAAGAGAAGTGCAGAAACAACCAACGGAGGTGCAGAAAGAGGCAAGAGGGGTGCAGAAAGAAGCAAGAGAACTGCAGAAAGAAGCAACAGAGGTGCAGAAAGAGGCAAGAGAACTTCAGAATGAGGCAAGAGAATTGCTGAAGCAGGCAAAAGAGGTGCAGAAAGAGGGAACAGAGATGCAGAAAGAAGCAAGAGCAGTGCAGAAAGAACCAAGAGAGGTGCTGAAAGAGGCTAGAGGGGTGCTGAAAGATGTAAGAGAAGTGAAGACTGAAGCAAAAGTGGTGCAGAAAGAGGCAAGAGAACTGCGGAAAGAGGCACAAGAGGTGCAGAAACAGGCAACAGGGGTGCAGAAAGAGGGAAGAGGGGTGCAAAAAGATGCAAGAGAATTGCAGAAAGAGGCAAGAGAGGTGCAGAAAGAGGGAAGAGGGGTGCAGAAAGAGGCAAGAGGGGTGCAGAAAGAAGCAAGAGAGGTGCAGAAAGAAGCATGAGAAGTGCAGAAAGAAGCAACAGAGGTGCAGAAAGAGGCAAGAGGGGTGCAGAAAGAGGGAAGAGAAGTGCAGAAAGAGGCAAGAGAGGTGCAGAAACAGGCAACAGAGGTGCAGGAAAAGGCAATAGAGGTGCAGAAAGAGGGAAGAGGGGTGCAGAAAGAAGCAACAGAGGTGCAGAAAGAACCAACAGAGGTGCAGAAAGAGGTAAGAGGGGTGCTGAACGATGTAAGAGAAGTGCAGAAAGAAGCAAAAGTGGTGTAGAAAGAGGCATGAGAACTGCAGAAAGAGGCAAGAGGTGTAGAAAGAGGCAAGAAAGGTGCAGAAAGAGGGAAGAAGAGGTGCAGAAAGAGGCAAGAGAGGTGCAGAAAGAGCCAAGAGAGGTGCAGAAAGAGGCAAGAGAGGTGCAGAAACAGGCAACAGAGGTGCAGAAAGAGGAAAGAGGGGTGCAGAAAGAGGCAAGAGAGGTGCAGACAGAGGAAAGAAGGGTGCAAAAATAGGAAAGCGGGCTGCAGAAAGAAGCAAGAGAGGTATGGAAAAAAGAAAGAGAAAGCCAGAAACAACTAACGGAGGTGAAGAAAGAGGCAAGAGGGGTGCAGAAACAGGCAAGAGAACTGCAGAAAGAAGCAACAGAGGTGCAGAAAGCAGCAAGAGATCTTCAGAATGAGGCAAGAGAATTGCTGAAACAGGCAAACGATGTGCAGAAAGAGGGAACAGAGGTGCAGACAGAGGCAAGAGAGGTGCAGAAAGAGGGAAGAGGGCTGCAGAAAAAGGCAAGAGAGGTGCAGAAAGAAGCAAGATCAGTGCATAAAGAAGCAACAGAGGTACAGAAAGAGGCAAGAGGGGTGCTGAAAGATGTAAGAGAAGTACAGAAAGAAGCAAAAGTGGTGCATAAAGAGGCAAGACAACTGCAGAAACAGGCAAGAGAGGTGCAGAAAGAGGCAAGAGAGGTGCAGAAAGAGGGAAGAAGGGTGCAGAAAGAGACAAGAGAGTTGCAGAAAGAAACAAGAGAGGTGCAGAAAGAGGCAAGGGAAGTGCAGAAAGAGGCAAGTGAGGTAGAGAAACAGGCAAGAGGGGTGCTGAAAGAGGCAAGAGAAGTGTAGAAAGAAGCAACAGAGGTGCAGAAGGAGGCAAGAGAACTGCAGAAAGAGGCAAGAGAGTTGCAGAAACAGGCAAGAGAGGTCCAGAAAGAGGAAAGAGGGGTGCAGAAAGAGGCAAGAGGGGTGCAGAAAGAAACAAGAGAGATGCAGGCAAAAGCAAGAGAAGTGCAGAAGGAACCAACGAAGGTGCAGAAAGAGGCAAGAGGGGTGCAGAAAGAGGCTAGATAAGTGCAGAAAGAGGCAAGGGAGGTGCAGAAAGAGGGAAGAGGGGTGCAGAAAGAGGCAAGAGGGGTGCAGAAAGAAGCAAGAGATGTGCAGAAAGAAGCAAGAGAAGTGCAGAAAGAAGCAACAGAGGTGCAGAAAGAGGCAAAAGGGGTGCAGAAAGAAGCAAGAGAGGTGCATAAAGAAGCAAGAGAAGTGTAGAAAGAGGCAAAAGAGGTGCAGAAAGAGGCATGAGAAGTGCAGAAAGAGGCAAGAGAGGTGCAGAAAGAGGCAAGAGAGGTGCAGAAAGAGTGCAAGAGAGGTGCAGAAAGAATGCAACAGAGGTACAGAAGGAGGCAAGAGAACTGCAGAAAGAAGCAAGAGAGGTGCAGAAACAGGCAAGAGGTTCTAGAAAGATGAAAGAGAGGTGCAGAAAGAGGCAAGAGGGTGCAGAAAGAAAGCAAGAGAGATGCGGAAAAAGGCAAGAGAAGTGCAGAAAGAACCAACGAAGGTGCAGAAAGAGAGGGTGCAGAAAGAAGCAACGAGAGATGTGCAGAAAGTAGCAAGAGAAGTGCAGAAAGAAGCAACGAGAGGTGCAGAAAGAGGCAACAGAGGTGCAGAAAGAGGCAAGAGGGTGCAGAAAGAAGCAAGAGAAGTGCAGAAAGAAGCAAGAGAGGTGCAGAAAGAGGCAAGAGAAGTGCAGAAAGAAGCAACAGAGGTGCAGAAAGAGGCAAAAGGGTGCAGAAAGAGGCAAGAGAGGTACAGAAAGAAGCAAGAAGTGCAGAAAGAAGCAAGTGAGGTGCAGAAAGAGGCAAGAGAAGTGCAGAAAGAGGCAAGAGAGGTGCAGAAAGAGGCAAGAGAGGTGCAGAAAAAAGCAATAGAAGTGCAGAAAGAGGCAAGTGAGGTGCAGAAAGAGGCAAGAGAATTGCAGAAAGAGGCAAGTGAGGTGCAGAAACAGGCAAGAGGGGTGCTGACAAGAGGCAAGAGAAGTGCAGAAAGGAGCAACAGAGGTACAGAAAGGAGGCAAGAGAACTGCAGAAAGAGGCAAGAGAGTTGCAGAAACAGGCAAGAGGGTCAGAAAGAGGAAAGAGGGGTGCAGAAAGAGGCAAGAGGGGTGCAGAAAGAAACAACAGAGATGTGGAAAAAAGCAAGAGAAGTGCAGAAAGAACCAACGAAGGTGCAGAAAGAGGCAAGAGGGGTGCAGAAAGAGGCAAGAGAAGTGCAGAAAGAGGCAAGAGAGGTGCAGAAAGAGGGAAGAGGGGTGCAGAAAGAGACAAGAGGGGTGCAGAAAGAAGCAAGAGAGGTGCAAAATGAAGCAAGAGGAGTGCAGAAAGAAGCAAAAGAGGTGCAGAAAAAGGAAACAAGGGTGCAGAAACAGGCAAGAGAGGTGCAGAAAGAGGGAAGACAAGTGTAGAAAGAGGCAACAGAGGTGCAGAAAGAAGCAAGAGAAGTGCAGAAAGAGGCTAGAGAGGTGCAGAAAGAGGCAAGAAAGGTGCAGAAACAGGCAACAGAGTTACAGAAAGAAGGAAGAGGGGTGCAGAAAGAAGCAAGAGAGGTGCAAAAAGAAGCAAGAGACGTGCAGAAAGAAGCAACAGAGGCAAAAGGGGTGCAGAAAGAAGCAGGTGAGGTGCAGAAAGAGACAAGAGAGGTGCAGAAAGAAGCAATAGAAGTGCAGAAAGAGGCAAGTGAGGTGCAGAAAGAGGCAAGAGAATTGCAGAAAGAGGCAAGTGAGGTGCAGAAACAGGCAAGAGGGGTGTAGAAAGAGGCAAGAGAAGTGCAGAAAGAAGCAACAGAGGTACAGAAAGAGGCAAGAGAACTGCAGAAAGAGGCAAGAGATTTGCAGAAACAGGCAAGAGGGTCAGAAAGAGGAAAGAGGGGTGCAGAAAGAGGCAAGAGGAGTGTAGAAAGAAACAACAGAGATGTGGAAAGAAGCAAGAGAAGTGCAGAAAGAAACAAGCAGGTGCAGAAAGAGGCAAGAGGGGTGCAGAAAGAGGCAAGAGAAGTGCAGAAAGAGGCAAGAGAGGTGCAGAAAGAGGCAAGAGAGGTGCAGAAAGAGGCAAGAGAGGTGCAGAAAGAAGCAAGAGAGGTGCAAAATGAAGCAAGAGAAGTGCAGAAAGAAGCAACAGAGGTGCAGAAAGAGGCAAGAAGGGTGCAGAAAGATGGAAGAGAGCTGCAGAAAGAAGGAAGGAAGTGCAGAAAGAAGCAAGAGAGGTGCAGAAAGAGACAAGAGAAGTGCAGAAAGAGGCTAGAGAGGTGCAGAAAGAGGCAAAGAAAGGTGCAGAAACAGGCAACAGAGTTACAGAAAGAAGGAAGAGGGTGCAGAAAGAAGCAAGAGAGGTGCAGAAAGAAGCAAGAGAAGTGCAGAAAGAAGCAACAGAGGCAAAAGGGGTGCAGAAAGAAGCAAGGGAAGTGCAGAAAGAAGCAGGTGAGGTGCAGAAAGAGGCAAGAGAAGTGCAGAAAGAGGTATAAGAGGTACAGAAAGAGGCAAGAGAGGTGCAGAACAATAGAAGAGGGTGCAGAAAGAGGCTAGAGAGGTGCAGAAAGAGGCAAGAAAGGTGCAGAAACAGGCAACAGAGTTACAGAAAGAAGGAAGAGGGGTGCAGAAAGAAGCAAGAGAGGTGCAGAAAGAAGCAAGAGAAGTACAGAAAGAAGCAAAAGAGGTGCAGAAAGAAGCAAGAGAAGTGCAGAAAGAAGCAAGTGAGGTGCAGAAAGAGGCAAGAGAAGTGCAGAAAGAGGTATAAGAGGTACAGAAAGAGACAACAGAGGTGCAGAAAGAAGCAATAGAGGCGCAGAAAGAAGCAAGAGAAGTGCAGAAAGAAGCAACAGAAATGCAGAAAGAGGCAAGACAGGTGCAGAAAGAGGCAAGAGAAGTGCAGAAAGAGGCAAGAGAGGTGCAGAAGCAGGTAACAGAGGTGCAGAAACAGGGAAGAGGGGTGCAGAAAGAGGCAAGAGGGGTGCAGAAAGAAGCAAGAGAGGTGCAGAAAGAAGCAAGGGAAGTGCAGATAGAAGCAAGTGAGGTGCAGAAAGAGGCAAGATAAGTGCAGAAAGAGGCAAGAGAGGTGCAGAAATATGCAAGAGGGTGCAGAAAGAGGTAGGAGAAGTGCAGAAATAGGCAACAGAGGTACAGAAAGAGGCAAGAGAAGTGCAGAAAGAAAGAAGCAAGAGAGGTGCAGAAAGAAGCAAGAGAGGTGTAGACAGAAAGGAGGTGCAGAAAGCGGAAGAGAGTGCAGAAAGAGGCAAGAGAAGTACAGAAAGAGACAAGAGAGGTGCAGAAAGGGTGAAGAGGGGTGCAGAATGAGGCAAGAGGGGTGGAGAAAGAAGCAACAGAGGTGCAGAAAGAGGCAAAAGGGGTGCAGAAAGAAGCAAGAGAGGTGCAGAAAGAAGCAAGAGAGTGCAGAAAGAAGCAAGTGAGGTGCAGAAAGAGGCAAGAGAAGTGCAGAAAGAGGCAAGAGAGGTGCAGAAAGAGGCAAGAGAGATGCAGACAGAGGCAAAAGATGTGCAGAAAGAGGGAAGAGGGGTGCAGAAAGATGCAAGAGGGGTGCAGAAATTTGCAAGAGAGGTGCAGAAAGAAGCAAGAGCAGTGCAGAAAGAACCAACAGAGGTGCAGAAAGAGGCAAGAGGGGTGCTGAAAGATGTAAGAGAAGTGAAGAAAGAAGCAAAAGTGGTGCAGAAAGAGGCAAGAGAACTGCAGAAACATGCAAGAGAGGTGCAAAAAGAGGCAAGAGAGGTGCACAAAGAGGGAAGACGTGTGCAGAAAGAGGCAAGAGGGGTGCAGCAAGAAGCAAGAGAGGTGCAGAAAGAAGCAAGAGAAGTACAGAAAGAAGCAACAGAGGTGCAGAAAGAGGCAAGCAGTGGTGCAGAAAGAGGTAAGAGAAGTGCAGAAAGAAGCAACAGAGGTGCAGAGAGAGGCAAGAGAAGTGCAGAAACAGGCAGGAGAAGTGCAGAAAGAGGCAATAGAAGTGCTGCAAGTAGCAACAGAGGTGTAGAAATAGGCAAGAGAAGTGATGAAAGAGACAAAAGAGTTGCAAAAAGAAACAAGAGAGGTGCAGAAAAAAGCAATAGAAGTGCAGAAAGAGGCAAGTGAAGTGCAGAAAGAGGCAAGAGAAGTGCAGAAAGAGGCAAGTGAGGTGCAGAAACAGGCAAGAAGGGTGCTGAAAGAGGCAAGAGAAGTGCAGAAAGAATCAACAGAGGCACAGAAGGAGGCAAGAGAACTGCAGAAAGAAGCAAGAGAGTTGCAGAAACAGGCAAGAGGTTCAGAAAGAGGAAAGAGGGGTGCAGAAAGAGGCAAGAGGGGTGCAGAGAGAAACAACAGAGATGCGGAAAAAAGCAAACGAAGTGCAGAATGAACCAACGAAGGTGCAGAAAGAGACAAGAGGGGTACAGAAAGAGGCAAGAGAAGTGCAGAAAGAGGCAAGAGAGGTGCAGAAAGAGGTAAGAGGGGGGCTGAAAGATGTAAGAGAAGTGCAGAAAGAAGCAAAAGTGGTGTAGAAAGAGGCTAGTGAGGTGCAGAAAGAGGAAAGAGACGTGCAGTAAGAGGAAAGAGAGGTGCAGAAAGAGGCAAGTGAGGTGCAGAAACAGGCTAGAGTGGTACAGAAAGAGGCAAGAGGAATGTAGAAAGAAGCAACAGAGGTGCAGAAGGAGGCAAGAGAACTGCAGAAAGAAGCAAGAGAGGTGCATAAAGAGGAAAGAGGGGTGAGAAATAGGAAAGAGGGGTGCAGAAAGAAGCAAGATAAGTATGGAAAAAAGCAAGAGAAGGGCAGAAACAACCAACGGAGGTGCAGAAAGAGGCAAGAAGGGTGCAGAAAGAAGCAAGAGAACTGCAGAAATAAGCAACAGAGGTGCAGAAAGAGGCAAGAGAACTTCAGAATGAGGCAAGAGAATTGCTGAAGCAGTGCAAGAGAGGTGCAGAAAGAGGGACCAGAGATGCAGAAAGAAGCAAGAGCAGTGCAGAAAGAACCAAGAGAGGTGCTGAAAGAGGCTAGAGGGGTGCTGAAAGATATAAGAGAAGCGAAGAAAGAAGCAAAAGTGGTGCAGAAAGAGGCAAGAGAACTGCGGAAAGAGGCACGAGAGGTGCAGAAACAGGCAAAGAGGTGCAGAAAGAGGGAAGAGGGGTGCAGAAAGAGGGAAGATGGGTGCAAAAAGATGCAAGAGAATTGCAGAAAGAGGCAAGAGAGGTGCAGAAAGAAGGAAGAGAGGTGCATAAAGAGGCAAGAGGGGTGCAGAAAGAAGCCAGAGAAGTGCAGAAAGAAGCAACAGAGGTGCAGAGAGAGGCAAGAGATGTGCAGAAACAGACAGGAGAAGTGCAGAAAGAGGCAATAGAAGTGCTGCAAGTAGCAACAGAGGTGTAGAAATAGGCAAGAGAAGTGATGAAAGAGACAAAAGAGTTGCAAAAAGAAACAAGAGAGGTGAAGAAAAAAGCAATAGAAGTGCAGAAAGAGGCAAGTGATGTGCAGAAAGAGGCAAGAGAAGTGCAGAAAGAGGCAAGTGAGGTGCAGAAAGAGGCAAGAGGGGTGCTGAAAGAGGCAAGAGAAGTGCAGAAAGAATCAACAGAGGCACAGAAGGAGGCAAGAGAACTGCAGAAAGAAGCAAGAGAGTTGCAGAAACAGGCAAGAGGTTCAGAAAGAGGAAAGAGGGGTGCAGAAAAAGGTAAGAGGGTGCAGAAAGAAACAAGAGAGATGCGGAAAAAGCAAGAGAAGTGCAGAAAGAACCAACGAAGGTGCAGAAAGAGAGGTGCAGAAAGAAGAAACGAGAGATGTGCAGAAAGAAGCAAGAGAAGTGCAGAAAGAGGCAACAGAGTTGCAGAAAGAGGCAAGACGAGGTGCATAAAGAAGCAAGAGGAGGTGCAGAAAGAAGCAAGAGATGTGCAGAAAGAAGAGAAAGAGAAGTGCAGAACGAAGCAACAGAGGTGCAGAAAGAGGCAAAAGGGGTGCAGAAAGAAGCAAGAGAGTTGCATGAAAGAAGCAAGAGAAGTGCAGAAAGAGGCAACAGAGGTGCAGAAAGAGGCATGAGAAGTGCAGAAAGAGGCAAGCGAGGTACTGAAAGAGGCAAGAGAGATGCAGACAGAGGCAAGAGAGGTGCAGAAAGAGGGAAGAGGGGTGCAGAAAGATGCAAGAGGGTGCAGAAATTTGCAAGAGAGGTGCAGAAAGAAGCAAGAGCAGTGCAGAAAGAACCAACAGAGGTGCAGAAAGAGGCAAGAGGGGTGCTGAAAGATGTAAGAGAGGTGAAGAAAGAAGCAAAAGTGGTGCAGAAAGAGGCAAGAGAACTGCAGAAACAGGCAAGAGAGGTGCAGAAACGAGGCAAGAGAGGTGCACAAAGAGGGAAGAGAGTGTGCAGAATAGAGGCAAGAGGGGTGCAGCAAGAAGCAAGAGAGGTGCAGAAAGAAGCAAGAGAAGTACAGAATGAAGCAACAGAGGTGCAGAAAGAGGCAAGCGGGGTGCAGAAAGAGGCAAGAGAAGTGCAGAAAGAAGAAACAGAGGTGCAGAGAGAGGCAAGAGAAGTGCAGAAACAGACAAGAGAAGTGCAGAAAGAGGCAATAGAAGTGCTGCAAGAAGCAACAGAGGTGTAGAAATAAGCAAGAGAAGTGATGAAAGAGAAAAAGAGTTGCAGAAAGAAACAAGAGAGGTGCAGAAAAAGCAATAGAAGTGCAGAAAGAGGCAAGTGAAGTGCAGAAAGAGGCAAGAGAAGTGCAGAAAGAGGCAAGTGAGCTGCAGAAACAGGCAAGAGGGGTGCTGAAAGAGGCAAGAGAAGTGCAGAAAGAAGCAACAGAGGCACAGAAGGAGGCAAAGAGATCTGCAGAATGAGGCAAGAGAGTTGCAGAAAGAGGCAAGAGGTTCAGAAAGAGGAAAGAGGGTTGCAGAAAGAGGCAAGAGGGGTGCAGAATGAAACAACAGAGATGCGGAAAAAGCAAGAGAAGTGCAGAAAGAACCAACGAAGGTGCAGAAAGAGACAAGAGGGGTGCAGAAAGAGGCAAGAGAAGTGCAGAAAGAGGCAAGAGAGGTGCAGAAAGAGGGAAGAGGGGTGCAGAAAGAGGCAAGAGAGGTGCAGAAAGAGGCAAGAGAGGTGCAGAAACAGGCAACAGATGTGCAGAAAGAGGCAAGAGTGGTGCAGAAAGAGAGCAAGAGAGGTGCAGAAAGAAGCAAGAGAGAGTGCAGAAAGAAGCAACAGAGGTGCAGAAAGAGGCAAGAGGGGTGCTGAAAGATGTAAGAGAAGTGCAGAAAGAAGCAAAAGTGGTGTAGAAAGAGGCTAGTGAGGTGCAGAAAGAGGAAAAGAGACATGCAGTAAGAGGAAAGAGATGTGCAGAAAGAGGCAAGTGAGGTGCAGAAACAGGCTAGAGGGGTACAGAAAGAGGCAAGAGGAATGCAGAAAGAAGCAACAGAGGTGCAGAAGGAGGCAAGAGAACTGCAGAAAGAAGCAAGAGAGGCACAGAAGGAGGCAAGAGAACTGCAGAAAGAAGCAAGAGAGTTGCAGAAACAGGCAAGAGGTTCAGAAAGAGGAAAGAGGGGTGCAGAAAGAGGCAAGAGGGGTGCAGAGAGAAACAACAGAGATGCGGAAAAAAGCAAACGAAGTGCAGAAAGAACCAACGAAGGTGCAGAAAGAGACAAGAGGGGTACAGAAAGAGGCAAGAGAAGTGCAGAAAGAGGCAAGAGAGGTGCAGAAAGAGGTAAGAGGGGGGCTGAAAGATGTAAGAGAAGTGCAGAAAGAAGCAAAAGTGGTGTAGAAAGAGGCTAGTGAGGTGCAGAAAGAGGAAAGAGACGTGCAGTAAGAGGAAAGAGAGGTGCAGAAAGAGGCAAGTGAGGTGCAGAAACAGGCTAGAGGGGTACAGAAAGAGGCAAGAGGAATGCAGAAAGAAGCAACAGAGGTGCAGAAGGAGGCAAGAGAACTGCAGAAAGAAGCAAGAGAGGTGCATAAAGAGGAAAGAGGGGTGAGAAATAGGAAAGAGGGGTGCAGAAAGAAGCAAGATAAGTATGGAAAAAAGCAAGAGAAGTGCAGAAACAACCAACGGAGGTGCAGAAAGAGGCAAGAAGGGTGCAGAAAGAAGCAAGAGAACTGCAGAAATAAGCAACAGAGGTGCAGAAAGAGGCAAGAGAACTTCAGAATGAGGCAAGAGAATTGCTGAAGCAGGCAAAAGAGGTGCAGAAAGAGGGACCAGAGATGCAGAAAGAAGCAAGAGCAGTGCAGAAAGAACCAAGAGAGGTGCTGAAAGAGGCTAGAGGGGTGCTGAAAGATATAAGAGAAGCGAAGAAAGAAGCAAAAGTGGTGCAGAAAGAGGCAAGAGAACTGCGGAAAGAGGCACGAGAGGTGCAGAAACAGGCAAAAGAGGTGCAGAAAGAGGGAAGAGGGGTGCAGAAAGAGGGAAGATGGGTGCAAAAAGATGCAAGAGAATTGCAGAAAGAGGCAAGAGAGGTGCAGAAAGAGGGAAGAGAGGTGCATAAAGAGGCAAGAGGGGTGCAGAAAGAAGCCAGAGAAGTGCAGAAAGAAGCAACAGAGGTGCAGAGAGAGAGGCAAGAGATGTGCAGAAACAGACAGGAGAAGTGCAGAAAGAGGCAATAGAAGTGCTGCAAGTAGCAACAGAGGTGTAGAAATAGGCAAGAGAAGTGATGAAAGAGACAAAAGAGTTGCAAAAAGAAACAAGAGAGGTGCAGAAAAAAGCAATAGAAGTGCAGAAAGAGGCAAGTGAGGTGCAGAAAGAGGCAAGAGAAGTGCAGAAAGAGGCAAGTGGGGTGCAGAAAGAGGCAAGAGGGGTGCTGAAAGAGGCAAGAGAAGTGCAGAAAGAATCAACAGAGGCACAGAAGGAGGCAAGAGAACTGCAGAAAGAAGCAAGAGAGTTGCAGAAACAGGCAAGAGGTTCAGAAAGAGGAAAGAGGGGTGCAGAAAGAGGCAAGAGGGGTGCAGAAAGAAACAAGAGAGATGCGGAAAAAAGCAAGAGAAGTGCAGAAAGAACCAACGAAGGTGCAGAAAGAGGGGTGCAGAAAGAAGAAACGAGAGATGTGCAGAAAGAAGCAAGAGAAGTGCAGAAAGAAGCAACAGAGTTGCAGAAAGAGGCAAAACAGGTGCATAAAGAAGCAAGAGGGGTGCAGAAAGAAGCAAGAGATGTGCAGAAAGAAGGAAGAGAAGTGCAGAACGAAGCAACAGAGGTGCAGAAAGAGGCAAAAGGGGTGCAGAAAGAAGCAAGAGAGTTGCATAAAGAAGCAAGAGAAGTGCAGAAAGAGGCAACAGAGGTGCAGAAAGAGGCATGAGAAGTGCAGAAAGAAGCAAGCGAGGTACTGAAAGAGGCAAGAGAGATGCAGACAGAGGCAAGAGATGTGCAGAAAGAGGGAAGAGGGGTGCAGAAAGATGCAAGAGGGGTGCAGAAATTTGCAAGAGAGGTGCAGAAAGAAGCAAGAGCAGTGCAGAAAGAACCAACAGAGGTGCAGAAAGAGGCAAGAGGGGTGCTGAAAGATGTAAGAGAGGTGAAGAAAGAAGCAAAAGTGGTGCAGAAAGAGGCAAGAGAACTGCAGAAACAGGCAAGAGAGGTGCAAAACGAGGCAAGAGAGGTGCACAAAGAGGGAAGAAGTGTGCAAATAGAGGCAAGAGGGGTGCAGCAAGAAGCAAGAGAGGTGCAGAAAGAAGCAAGAGAAGTACAGAAAGAAGCAACAGAGGTGCAGAAAGAGGCAAGCGGGGTGCAGAAAGAGGCAAGAGAACTGCAGAAAGAAGCAACAGAGGTGCAGAGAGAGGCAAGAGAAGTGATGAAAGAGAAAAAAGAGTTGCAGAAAGAAACAAGAGAGGTGCAGAAAAAAGCAATAGAAGTGCTGCAAGAAGCAACAGAGGTGTAGAAATAAGCAAGAGAAGTGATGAAAGAGAAAAAAGAGTTGCAGAAAGAAACAAGAGAGGTGCAGAAAAAAGCAATAGAAGTGCAGAAAGAGGCAAGTGAGGTGCAGAAAGAGGCAAGAGAAGTGCAGAAAGAGGCAAGTGAGCTGCAGAAACAGGCAAGAGGGGTGCTGAAAGAGGCAAGAGAAGTGCAGAAAGAAGCAACAGAGGCACAGAAGGAGGCAAGAGAACTGCAGAATGAGGCAAGAGAGTTGCAGAAACAGGCAAGAGGTTCAGAAAGAGGAAAGAGGGGTGCAGAAAGAGGCAAGAGGGGTGCAGAATGAAACAACAGAGATGCGGAAAAAAGCAAGAGAAGTGCAGAAAGAACCAACGAAGGTGCAGAAAGAGACAAGAGGGGTGCAGAAAGAGGCAAGAGAAGTGCAGAAAGAGGCAAGAGAGGTGCAGAAAGAGGGAAGAGGGTGCAGAAAGGGGCAAGAGAGGTGCAGAAACAGGCAACAGATGTGCAGAAAGAGGGAAGGTGGTGCAGAAAGAGAGAAGAGGGGTACAGAAAGAAGCAAGAGAGATGCAGAAAGAAGCAAGATCAGTGCATAAAGAAGCAACAGAGGTACAGAAAGAGGCAAGAGGGGTGCTGAAAGATGTAAGAGAAGTACAGAAAGAAGCAAAAGTGGTGCATAAAGAGGCAAGACAACTGCAGAAACAGGCAAGAGAGGTGCAGAAAGAGGCAAGAGAGGTGCACAAAGAGGGAAGAAGGGTGCAGAAAGAGACAAGAGAGTTGCAGGAAGAAACAAGAGAGGTGCAGAAAGAGGCAAGGGAAGTGCAGAAAGAAGCAAGTGAGGTGCAGAAGGAGGCAAGAGAACTGCAGAAAGAGGCAAGAGAGTTGCAGAAACAGGCAAGAGGGGTGCTGAAAGAGGCAAGAGAAGTGTAGAAAGAAGCAACAGAGGTGCAGAAGGAGGCAAGAGAACTGCAGAAAGAGGCAAGAGAGTTGCAGAAACAGGCAAGAGAGGTCCAGAAAGAGGAAAGAGGGGTGCAGAAAGAGGCAAGAGGGGTGCAGAAAGAAACAAGAGAGATGCAGGCAAAAGCAAGAGAAGTGCAGAAGGAACCAACAAAGGTGCAGAAAGAGGCAAGAGGGGTGCAGAAAGAGGCTAGATAAGTGCAGAAAGAGGCAAGGGAGGTGCATAAAGAGGGAAGAGGGGTGCAGAAAGAGGCAAGAGGGGTGCAGAAAGAAGCAAGAGATGTGCAGAAAGAAGCAAGAGAAGTGCAGAAAGAAGCAACAGAGGTGCAGAAAGAGGCAAAAGGGGTGCAGAAAGAAGCAAGAGAGGTGCATAAAGAAGCAAGAGAAGTGCATAAAGAGGCAAAAGAGGCGCAGAAAGAGGCATGAGAAGTACAGAAAGAGGCAAGAGAGGTGCAGAAAGAGGCAAGAGAGATGCAGACAGAGGCAAAAGATGTGCAGAAAGAGGGAAGAGGGGTGCAGAAAGATGCAAGAGGGGTGCAGAAATTTGCAAGAGAGGTGCAGAAAGAAGCAAGAGCAGTGCAGAAAGAACCAACAGAGGTGCAGAAAGAGGCAAGAGGGGTGCTGAAAGATGTAAGAGAAGTGAAGAAAGAAAGAAGCAAAAGTGGTGCAGAAAGAGGCAAGAGAACTGCAGAAACATGCAAGAGAGGTGCAAAAAGAGGCAAGAGAGGTGCACAAAGAGGGAAGACGTGTGCAGAAAGAGGCAAGAGGGGTGCAGCAAGAAGCAAGAGAGGTGCAGAAAGAAGCAAGAGAAGTACAGAAAGAAGCAACAGAGGTGCAGAAAGAGGCAAGCAGGGTGCAGAAAGAGGTAAGAGAAGTGCAGAAAGAAGCAACAGAAGTGCAGAGAGAGGCAAGAGAAGTGCAGAAACAGGCAGGAGAAGTGCAGAAAGAGGCAATAGAAGTGCTGCAAGTAGCAACAGAGGTGTAGAAATAGGCAAGAGAAGTGATGAAAGAGACAAAAGAGTTGCAAAAAGAAACAAGAGAGGTGCAGAAAAAAGCAATAGAAGTGCAGAAAGAGGCAAGTGAAGTGCAGAAAGAGGCAAGAGAAGTGCAGAAAGAGGCAAGTGAGGTGCAGAAACAGGCAAGAAGGATGCTGAAAGAGGCAAGAGAAGTGCAGAAAGAATCAACAGAGGCACAGAAGGAGGCAAGAGATCTTCAGAAAGAAGCAAGAGAGTTGCAGAAACAGGCAAGAGGTTCAGAAAGAGGAAAGAGGGGTGCAGAAAGAGGCAAGAGGGGTGCAGAGAGAAACAACAGAGATGCGGAAAAAAGCAAGAGAAGTGCAGAAAGAACCAACGAAGGTGCAGAAAGAGACAAGAGGGGTACAGAAAGAGGCAAGAGAAGTGCAGAAAGAGGCAAGAGAGGTGCAGAAAGAGGGAAGAGGGATGCAGAAAGAGGCAAGAGAGGTGCAGAAAGAGGCAACAGAGGTGCAGAAACAGGCAACAGAGGTGCAGAAAGAGGGAAGGTGGTGCAGAAAGAGGGGTACAGAAAGAAGCAAGAGAGATGCAGAAAGAACCAACAGAGGTGCAGAAAGAGGTAAGAGGGGGGCTGAAAGATGTAAGAGAAGTGCAGAAAGAAGCAAAAGTGGTGTAGAAAGAGGTTAGTGAGGTGCAGAAAGAGGAAAGAGACGTGCAGTAAGAGGAAAGGTAGGTGCAGAAAGAGGCAAGTGAGGTGCAGAAACAGGCTAGAGGGGTACAGAAAGAGGCAAGAGGAATGCAGAAAGAAGCAACAGAGGTGCAGAAGGAGGCAAGAGAACTGCAGAAAGAAGCAAGAGAGGTGCATAAAGAGGAAAGAGGGGTGAGAAATAGGAAAGAGGGGGCAGAAAGAAGCAAGATATGTATGGAAAAAAGCAAGAGAAGTGCAGAAACAACCAACGGAGGTGCAGAAAGAGGCAAGAAGGGTGCAGAAAGAAGCCAGAGAACTGCAGAAATAAGCAACAGAGGTGCAGAAAGAGGCAAGAGAACTTCAGAATGAGGCAAGAGAATTGCTGAAGCAGGCAAAAGAGGTGCAGAAAGAGGGACCAGAGATGCAGAAAGAGGCAAGAGCAGTGCAGAAAGAACCAAGAGAGGTGCTGAAAGAGGCTAGAGGGGTGCTGAAAGATGTAAGAGAAGCGAAGAAAGAAGCAAAAGTGGTGCAGAAAGAGGCAAGAGAACTGCGGAAAGAGGCACGAGAGGTGCAGAAACAGGCAAAAGAGGTGCAGAAAGAGGGAAGAGGGGTGCAGAAAGAGGGAAGAGGGGTGCATAAAGATGCAAGAGAATTGCAGAAAGAGGCAAGAGAGGTGCAGAAAGAGGGAAGAGGGGTGCATAAAGAGGCAAGAGGGGTGCAGAAAGAAGCCAGAGAAGTGCAGAAAGAAGCAACAGACGTGCAGAGAGAGAGGCAAGAGAAGTGCAGAAACAGACAGGAGAAGTGCAGAAAGAGGCAATAGAAGTGCTGCAAGTAGCAACAGAGGTGTAGAAATAGGCAAGAGAAGTGATGAAAGAGACAAAAGAGTTGCAAAAAGAAACAAGAGAGGTGCAGAAAAAAGCAATAGAAGTGCAGAAAGAGGCAAGTGAGGTGCAGAAAGAGGCAAGAGAAGTGCAGAAAGAGGCAAGTGAGGTGCAGAAACAGGCAAGAGGGGTGCTGAAAGAGGCAAGAGAAGTGCAGAAAGAATCAACAGAGGCACAGAAGGAGGCAAGAGAACTGCAGAAAGAAGCAAGAGAGTTGCAGAAACAGGCAAGAGGTTCAGAAAGAGGAAAGAGGGGTGCAGAAAGAGGCAAGAGGGGTGCAGAAAGAAACAAGAGAGATGCGGAAAAAGCAAGAGAAGTGCAGAAAGAACCAACGAAGGTGCAGAAAGAGGGTGCAGAAAGAAGAAACGAGAGATGTGCAGAAAGAAGCAAGAGAAGTGCAGAAAGAAGCAACAGAGTTGCAGAAAGAGGCAAAACAGGTGCATAAAGAAGCAAGAGGGGTGCAGAAAGAAGCAAGAGATGTGCAGAAAGAAGCAAGAGAAGTGCAGAACGAAGCAACAGAGGTGCAGAAAGAGGCAAAAGGGGTTCAGAAAGAAGCAAGAGAGGTGCATAAAGAAGCAAGAGAAGTGCAGAACGAAGCAACAGAGGTGCAGAAAGAGGCAAAAGGGGTTCAGAAAGAAGCAAGAGAGGTGCATAAAGAAGCAAGAGAAGTGCAGAAAGAAGCAACAGAGGTGCAGAAAGAGGCAAAAGGGGTGCAGAAAGAAGCAAGAGAGGTGCATAAAGAAGCAAGAGAAGTGCATAAAGAGGCAAAAGAGGCGCAGAAAGAGGCAAGAGAGATGCAGACAGAGGCAAAAGATGTGCAGAAAGAGGGAAGAGGGGTGCAGAAAGATGCAAGAGGGGTGCAGAAATTTGCAAGAGAGGTGCAGAAAGAAGCAAGAGCAGTGCAGAAAGAACCAACAGAGGTGCAGAAAGAGGCAAGAGGGGTGCTGAAAGATGTAAGAGAGGTGAAGAAAGAAGCAAAAGTGGTGCAGAAAGAGGCAAGAGAACTGCAGAAACAGGCAAGAGAGGTGCAAAACGAGGCAAGAGAGGTGCACAAAGAGGGAAGAAGTGTGCAAATAGAGGCAAGAGGGGTGCAGCAAGAAGCAAGAGAGGTGCAGAAAGAAGCAAGAGAAGTACAGAAAGAAGCAACAGAGGTGCAGAAAGAGGCAAGCGGGGTGCAGAAAGAGGCAAGAGAAGTGCAGAAAGAAGCAACAGAGGTGCAGAGAGAGGCAAGAGAAGTGCAGAAACAGACAAGAGAAGTGCAGAAAGAGGCAATAGAAGTGCTGCAAGAAGCAACAGAGGTGTAGAAATAAGCAAGAGAAGTGATGAAAGAGAAAAAAGAGTTGCAGAAAGAAACAAGAGAGGTGCAGAAAAAAGCAATAGAAGTGCAGAAAGAGGCAAGTGAGGTGCAGAAAGAGGCAAGAGAAGTGCAGAAAGAGGCAAGTGAGCTGCAGAAACAGGCAAGAGGGGTGCTGAAAGAGGCAAGAGAAGTGCAGAAAGAAGCAACAGAGGCACAGAAGGAGGCAAGAGAACTGCAGAATGAGGCAAGAGAGTTGCAGAAACAGGCAAGAGGTTCAGAAAGATGAAAGAGGGGTGCAGAAAGAGGCAAGAGGGGTGCAGAATGAAACAACAGAGATGCGGAAAAAGCAAGAGAAGTGCAGAAAGAACCAACGAAGGTGCAGAAAGAGACAAGAGGGGTGCAGAAAGAGGCAAGAGAAGTGCAGAAAGAGGCAAGAGAGGTGCAGAAAGAGGGAAGAGGGGTGCAGAAAGAGGCAAGAGAGGTGCAGAAAGAGGCAAGAGAGGTGCAGAAACAGGCAACAGATGTGCAGAAAGAGGGAAGGTGGTGCAGAAAGAGAGAAGAGGGGTACAGAAAGAAGCAAGAGAGATGCAGAAAGAACCAACAGAGGTGCAGAAAGAGGTAAGAGGGGGGCTGAAAGATGTAAGAGAAGTGCAGAAAGAAGCAAAAGTGGTGTAGAAAGAGGCTAGTGAGGTGCAGAAAGAGGAAATTGACGTGCAGTAAGATGTAAGAGAAGTGCAGAAAGAAGCAAAAGTGGTGCAGAAACAGGCTAGAGGGGTACAGAAAGAGGCAAGAGGAATGCAGAAAGAAACAACAGAGGTGCAGAAGGAGGCAAGAGAACTGCAGAAAGAAGCAAGAGAGGTGCATAAAGAGGTAAGAGGGGTGAGAAATAGGAAAGAGGGGTGCAGAAAGAAGCAAGATAAGAATGGAAAAAAGCAAGAGAAGTGCAGAAACAACCAACGGAGGTGCAGAAAGAGGCAAGAGGGGTGCAGAAAGAAGCAAGAGAACTGCAGAAAGCAACAGAGGTGCAGAAAGAGGCAAGAGAACTTCAGAATGAGGCAAGAGAATTGCTGAAGCAGGCAAAAGAGGTGCAGAAAGAGGGACCAGAGATGCAGAAAGAAGCAAGAGCAGTGCAGAAAGAACCAAGAGAGGTGCTGAAAGAGGCTAGAGGGGTGCTGAAAGATGTAAGAGAAGCGAAGAAAGAAGCAAAAGTGGTGCAGAAAGCGGCAAGAGAACTGCGGAAAGAGGCACGAGAGGTGCAGAAACAGGCAACAGAGGTGCAGAAAGAGGGAAGAGGGGTGCAGAAAGAGGGAAGAGGGGTGCAAAAGGATGCAAGAGAATTGCAGAAAGAGGCAAGAGAGGTGCAGAAAGAGGGAAGAGGGGTGCAGAAAGAGGCAAGAGGGGTGCAGAAAGAAGCAAGAGAGGTGCAGAAAGAAGCATGAGAAGTGCAGAAAGAAGCAACAGAGGTGCAGAAAGAGGCAAAAGGGGTGCAGAAAGAGGGAAGAGAAGTGCAGAAAGAGGCAAAAGAGGTGCAGAAACAGGCAACAGAGGTGCAGAAAGAGGGAAGAGGGGTTCAGAAAGAGGGAAGAGGGGTGCAGAAAGAAGCAACAGAGGTGCAGAAAGAACCAACAGAGGTGCAGAAAGAGGTAAGAGGGGTGCTGAACAATGTAAGAGAAGTGCAGAAAGAAGCAAAAGTGGTGTAGAAAGAGGCATGAGAACTGCAGAAAGAGGCAAGAGGTGTAGAAAGAGGCAAGAAAGGTGCAGAAAGAGGGAAGAAGGGTGCAGAAAGAGGCAAGAGGGGTGCAGAAAGAGCCAAGAGAGGTGCAGAAAGAGGCAAGAGAGGTGCAGAAACAGGCAACAGAGGTGCAGAAAGAGGAAAGAGGGGTGCAGAAAGAGGCAAGAGAGATGCAGAAAGAGGAAAGAAGGGTGCAAAAATAGGAAAGTGGGGTGCAGAAAGAAGCAAGAGAGGTATGGAAAAAAGAAAGAGAAAACCAGAAACAACTAACGGAGGTGAAGAAAGAGGCAAGAGGGGTGCAGAAACAGGCAAGAGAACTGCAGAAAGAAGCAACAGGGGTGCAGAAAGCGGCAAGAGATCTTCAGAATGAGGCAAGAGAATTGCTGAAACAGGCAAACGATGTGCAGAAAGAGGGAACAGAGGTGCAGACAGAGGCAAGAGAGGTGCAGAAAGAGGGAAGAGGGCTGCAGAAAAAGGCAAGAGAGGTGCAGAAAGAAGGAAGATCAGTGCATAAAGAAGCAACAGAGGTACTGAAAGAGGCAAGAGGGGTGCTGAAAGATGTAAGAGAAGTGCAGAAAGAAGCAAAAGTGGTGCATAAAGAGGCAAGACAACTGCAGAAACAAGCAAGAGAGGTGCAGAAAGAGGCAAGAGAGGTGCACAAAGAGGAAAGAAGGGTGCAGAAAGAGACAAGAGAGTTGCAGAAAGAAACAAGAGAGGTGCAGAAAGAGGCAAGGGAAGTGCAGAAAGAGGCATGTGAGGTACAGAAACAGGCAAGAGGGGTGCTGAAAGAGATAAGAGAAGTGTAGAAAGAAGCAACAGAGGTGCAGAAGGAGGCAAGAGAACTGCAGAAAGAGGCAAGAGAGTTGCAGAAACAGGCAAGAGAGGTCCAGAAAGAGGAAAGAGGGGTGCAGAAAGAGGCAAGAGAGGGTGCAGAAAGAAACAAGAGGGATGCAGGCAAAAGCAAGAGAAGTGTAGAAGGAACCAACTAAGGTGCAGAAAGAGGCAAGAGGGGTGCAGAAAGAGGCTAGATAAGTGCAGAAAGAGGCAAGGGAGGTGCATAAAGAGGGAAGAGGGGTGCATAAAGAGGCAAGAGGGGTGCAGAAAGAAGCAAGAGATGTGCAGAAAGAAGCAAGAGAAGTGCAGAATGAAGCAACAGAGGTGCAGAAAGAGGCAAAAGGGGTGCAGAAAGAAGCAAGAGAGGTGCATAAAGAAGCAAGAGAAGTGTAGAAAGAGGCAAAAGAGGTGCAGAAAGAGGCATGAGAAGTGCAGAAAGAGGCAAGAGAGGTGCAGAAAGAGGCAAGAGAGATGCAGACAGAGTCAAGAGATGTGCAGAAAGAATCAACAGAGGCACAGAAGGAGGCAAGAGAACTGCAGAAAGAAGCAAGAGAGTTACAGAAACAGGCAAGAGGTTTAGAAAGAGGAAAGACGGGGGCAGAAAGAGGCAAGAGGGGTGCAGAAAGAAAGAAGAGAGATGCGGAAAAAAGCAAGAGAAGTGCAGAAAGAACCAACGAAGGTGCAGAAAGAGGGGTGCAGAAAGAAGCAACGAGAGATGTGCAGAAAGTAGCAAGAGAAGTGCAGAAAGAAGCAACAGAGGTGCAGAAAGAGGCAAAAGGGGTGCAGAAAGAAGCAAGAAATGTGCAGAAAGAAGCTAGAGAAGTGCAGAACGAAGCAACAGAGGTGCAGAAAGAGGCAAAAGGGGTGCAGAATGAAGCAAGAGAGGTGCATGAAGAAGCAAGAGAAGTGCAGAAAGAGGCAAGAGAGGTGCAGAAAGAGGCATGAGAAGTGCAGAAAGAGGCAAGAGAGGTACAGAAAGAGGCAAGAGAGATGCAGACAGAGGCAAGAGATGTGCAGAAAGAGGGAAGAGGGGTGCAGAAAGATGCAAGAGGCGTGCAGAAATTTGCAAGAGAGGTGCAGAAAGAAGCAAGAGCAGTGCAGAAAGAACCAACAGAGGTGCAGGAAGAGGCAAGAGGGGTGCTGAAAGATGTAAGAGAAGTGAAGAAAGAAGCAAAAGTGGTGCAGAAAGAGGCAAGAGAACTGCGGAAACAGGCAATAGAGGTGCAAAAAGAGGCAAGAGAGGTGCACAAAGAGGGAAGAAGTGTGCAGAAAGAGGCAAGAGGGGTGCAGCAAGAAGCAAGAGAGGTACAGAAAGAAGCAAGAGAAGTACAGAAAGAAGCAACAGAGGTGCAGAAAGAGGCAAGCGGGGTGCAGAAAGAGGCAAGAGAAGTGCAGAAAGAAGCAACAGAGGTGCATAGAGAGGCAAGAGGAGTGCAGAAACAGACAAGAGAAGTGCAGAAAGAGGCAATAGAAGTGCTGCAAGAAGCAACAGAGGTGTAGAAATAAGCAAGAGAAGTGATGAAAGAGAAAAAAGAGTTGCAGAAAGAAGAGAGGTGCAGAAAAAAGCAATAGAAGTGCAGAAAGAGGCAAGTGAGGTGCAGAAAGAGGCAAGAGAAGTGTAGAAAGAGGCAAGTGAGGTGCAGAAACAGGCAAGAGGGGTGCTGAAAGAGGCAAGAGAAGTGCAGAAAGGAGCAACAGAGGCACAGAAGGAGGCAAGAGAACTGCAGAAAGAGGCAAGAGATTTGCAGAAACAGGCAAGAGGGTCGGAAAGAGGGGTGCAGAAAGAGGCAAGAGGGGTGCAGAAAGAAACAACAGAGATGTGGAAAAAAGCAAGAGAAGTTCAGAAAGAACCAACGAAGGTGCAGAAAGAGGCAAGAGGGGTGCAGAAAGAGGCAAGAGAAGTGCAGAAAGAGGCAAGAGAGGTGCAGAAAGAGGGAAGAGGGGTGCAGAAAGAGACAAAAGGGGTGCAGAAAGAAGCAAGAGAGGTGCAAAATGAAGCAAGAGGAGTGCAGAAAGAAGCAACAGAGGTGCAGAAAGAGGCAAGAAGGGTGCAGAAAGATGGAAGAGAGCTGCAGAAAGAAGGAAGGGAAGTGCAGAAAGAAGCAAGTGAGGTGCAGAAAGAGACAAGAGAAGTGCAGAAAGAGGCTAGAGAGGTGCAGAAAGAGGCAAGAAAGGTGCAGAAACAGGCAACAGAGTTACAGAAAGAAGGGAAGAGGGGTGCAGAAATAAGCAAGAGAGGTGCAGAAAGAAGCAAGAGAAGTGCAGAAAGAAGCAACAGAGGCAAAAGGGGTACAGAAAGAAGCAAGGGAAAGTGCAGAAAGAAGCAGGTGAGGTGCAGAAAGAGGCAAGAGAAGTGCAGAAAGAGGTATGAGAGGTACAGAAAGAGGCAAGAGAGGTGCAGAAAGATAGAAGAGGGTACAGAAAGAGGTAAGAGAAGTGCAGAAAGAGACAACAGAGGTGCAGAAAGAAGCAATAGAGGTGCAGAAAGAAGCAAAAGAAGTGCGGAAAGAAGCAACAGAAATGCAGAAAGAGGCAAGAGAAGTGCAGAAAGAGGCAAGAGAAGTGCAGAAAGAGGCAAGAGAGGTGCAGAAACAGGTAACAGAGGTGCAGAAACAGGGAAGAGGGGTGCAGAAAGAGGCAAGAGGGGTGCAGAAAGAAGCAAGAGAGGTGCAGAAAGAAGCAAGGGAAGTGCAGAAAGAAGCAAGTGAGGTGCAGAAAGAGGCAAGAGAAGTGCAGAAAATAGCAAGCGAGGTGCAGAAAGATGCAAGAGAGGTGCAGAAACAGGCAACAGAGGTGCAGAAAGAGGGAAGAGGGGTGCAGAAAGAGGAAAGAGGGGTGCAGAAAGAAGCAACGAGAGATGTGCAGAAAGAAGCAAGAGAAGTGCAGAAAGAAGCAACAGAGGTGCAGAAAGAGGCAAGAAGGGTGCAGAAAGAAGCAAGAGAGGTGCAGAAAGAAGCAAGAGAAGTGCAGAAAGAGGCAAGTGAGGTGCAGAAATATAGAAGAGGGTGCAGAAAGAGGTAAGAGAAGTGCAGCAAGAGGCAACAGAGTTATAGGAAGAGGCAAGAGAGGTGCAGAAGAAAGAAGCAATAGAGGTGCAGAAAGAAGCAAGAGAGTTGCAGAAAGATTTAAGATGGTGCAGAAAGAGTTAAGAGAAGTGCAGAAAGAGGCAACAGAGGTACAGAAAGTAGCAATAGAGGCGCAGAAAGAAGCAACAGAAGTGCAGAAAGAAGCAACAGAAATGCAGAAAGAGGCAAGAGAAGTGCAGAAAGAGGCAAGAGAAGTGCAGAAAGAAGCAAGAGAGGGGCAGAAACAGCCAACAGAGGTGCAGAAAGAGGGAAGAGGGGTGCAGAAAGAGGGAAGAGAGGTGCAGAAAGTAGCAAGGTAAGTGCAGAAAGAAGCAAGAGAGGTGCAGAAAGAGGCAAGAGAAGTGCAGAAAGAGGCAAGAGAGGTGCAGAAAGAGGCAAGAGAAGTGCAGAAAGAAGCAAGAGAGGTGCAGAAACAGCCAACAGAGGTGCAGAAAGAGGGAAGAGGGGTGCAGAAAGAGGTAAGAGGGGTACAGAAAATAGCAAGGTAAGTGCAGAAAGAAGCAAGTGAGGTGCAGAAAGAGGCAAGAGAAGTGCAGAAAGAGGCAAAAGAGGTGCAGAAAGAGGCAAGAAAAGTGCAGAAAGAAGCAAGAGAGGGGCAGAAACAGCCAACAGAGGTGCAGAAAGAAGCAAGAGAAGTGCAGAAAGAAGCAACAGAGGTGCAGAAAGAGGCAAAAGGGGTGCAGAAAGATGCAAGAGAGGTGCAGAAAGAAGCAAGGGAAGTGCAGAAAGAAGCAAGTGAGGTGCAGAAAGAGGCATGAGAAGTACAGAAAGAAGCAACAGAGGTGCAGAAAGAGGCAAAAGGGGTGCAGAAAGAAGCAAGAGAGGTACAGAAAATAGCAAAGTAAGTGCAGAAAGAAGCAAGTAAGGTGCAGAAAGAGGCAAGAGAAGTGCAGAAAGAGGCAAGAGAGGTGCAGAAAGAGGCAAGAGAAGTGCAGAAAGAAGCAAGAGAGGGGCAGAAACAGCCAACAGAGGTGCAGAAAGAGGGAAGAGGGGTGCAGAAAGAGGTAAGAGGGGTACAGAAAGAAGCACAAGAGGTGCAGAAAGAAGCAAGAGAAGTGCAGAAAGAAGCAACAGAGGTGCAGAAAGAGGGAAAAGGGGTGCAGAAAGATGCAAGAGAGGTGCAGAAAGAAGCAAGGGAAGTGCAGAAAGAAGCAAGTGAGGTGCAGAAAGAGGCATGAGAAGTACAGAAAGAAGCAACAGAGGTGCAGAAAGAGGCAAAAGGGGTGCAGAAAGAAGGAAGAGAGGTACAGAAAGAAGCAAGGTAAGTGCAGAAAGAAGCAAGTGAGGTGCAGAAAGAGGCAAGAGAAGTGCAGAAAGAGGCAAGAGAGGTGCAGAAAGAGGCAAGAGAGGTGCAGAAAAAAGCAATAAAAGTGCAGAAAGAGGCAAGTGAGGTGCAGAAAGAGGCAAGAGAAGTGCAGAAAGAGACAAGTGAGGTGCAGAAAGAGACAAGAGAGGTGCAGAAAGAAGCAATAGAAGTGCAGAACGAGGCAAGTGAGGTGCAGAAAGAGGCAAGAGAGGTGCAGAAAGAGGCAAGTGAGGTGCAGAAAGAGGCAATAGGGGTACCGAAAGAGGCAAGAGAAGTGCAGAAAGAAGCAACAGAGGCACAGAAGGAGGCAAGAGAACTGCAGAAAGAGGCAAGAGATTTGCAGAAACAGGCAAGAGGGTCAGAAAGAGGAAAGAGGGGTGCAGAAAGAGGCAAGAGGGGTGCAGAAAGAAACAACAGAGATGTGGAAAAAAGCAAGAGAAGTGCAGAAAGAACCAACAAAGGTGCAGAAAGAGGCAAGAGGGGTGCAGAAAGAGGCAAGAGAAGTGCAGAAAGAGGCAAGAGAGGTGCAGAAAGAGGGAAGAGGGGTGCAGAAAGAGACAAGAGGGGTGCAGAAAGAAGCAAGAGAGGTGCAAAATGAAGCAAGAGGAGTGCAGAAAGAAGCAACAGAGGTGCAGAAAGAGGCAAGAAGGGTGCAGAAAGATGGAAGAGAGCTGCTGAAAGAAGGAAGGGAAGTGCAGAAAGAAGCAAGTGAGGTGCAGAAAGAGACAAGAGAAGTGCAGAAAGAGGCTAGAGAGTTGCAGAAAGAGGCAAGAAAGGTGCAGAAACAGGCAACAGAGTTACAGAAAGAAGGAAGAGGGGTGCAGAAAGAAGCAAGAGAGGGGCAAAAAGAAGCAAGAGAAGTGCAGAAAGAAGCAACAGAGGCAAAAGGGGTGCAGAAAGAAGCAAGGGAAGTGCAGAAAGAAGCAGGTGAGGTGCAGAAAGAGGCAAGAGAAGTGCAGAAAGAGGTATGAGAGGTACAGAAAGAGGCAAGAGAGGTGCAGAATGATAGAAGAGGGTGCAGAAAGAGGTAAGAGAAGTGCAGAAAGAGACAACAGAGGTGCAGAAAGAAGCAATAGAGGCTCAGAAAGAAGCAAGAGAAGTGCAGAAAGAAGCAACAGAAATGCAGAAAGAGGCAAGAGAAGTGCAGAAAGAGGCAAGAGAAGTGCAGAAAGAGGCAAGAGAGGTGCAGAAACAGGTAACAGAGGTGCATAAACAGGGAAGAGGGGCGCAGAAAGAGGGAAGAGGGGTACAGAAAGAAGCAAGAGAGGTGCAGAAAGAAGCAAGGGAAGTGCAGAAAGAAGCAAGTGAGGTGCAGAAAGAGGCAAGAGAAGTGCAGAAATAGGCAAGAGAGGTGCAGAAATATATAAGAGGGTGCAGAAAGAGGTAGGAGAAGTGCAGAAAGAGGCAACAGAGGTACAGAAAGAGGCAAGAGAAGTGCAGAAGCAAGAAGCAAGAGAGGTGCAGAAAGAAGCAAGAGAGGTGTAGACAGAAGGGAGGTGCAGAAAGCGGAAGAGATGTGCAGAAAGAGGCAAGAGAAGTACAGAAAGAGACAAGAGAGGTGCAGAAAGAGTGAAGAGGGGTGCAGAATGAGGCAAGAGGGGTGGTGAAAGAAGCAAGAGAGGTGCAGAAAGAAGCAACAGAGGTGCAGAAAGAGGCAAAAGGGGTGCGGAAAGAAGCAAAAGAGGTGCAGAAAGAAGCAAGGGAAGTGCAGGAAGAAGCAAGTGAGGTGCAGAAAGAGGCAAGAGAAGTGCAGAAAATAGCAAGAGAGGTGCAGAAAGATGCAAGAGAGGTGCAGAAACAGGCAACAGAGGTGCAGAAAGAGGGAAGAGGGGTGCAGAAAGAGGAAAGAGGGGTGCAGAAAGAAGCAACGAGAGATGTGCAGAAAGAAGCAAGAGAAGTGTAGAAAGAAGCAACAGAGGTGCAGAAAGAGGCAACAGAGGTGCAGAAAGAGGCAAAAGAAGTGCAGAAAGAAGCAAGAGAGGTGCAGAAAGAAGCAAGGGAAGTGCAGAAAGAGGCAAGTGAGGTGCAGAAATATAGAAGAGGGTGCAGAAAGAGGTAAGAGAAGTGCAGCAAGAGGCAACAGAGTTATAGGAAGAGGCAAGAGAGGTGCAGAAGAAAGAAGCAATAGAGGTGCAGAAAGAAGCAAGAGAGTTGCAGAAAGATTTAAGATGGTGCAGAAAGAGTTAAGAGAAGTGCAGAAAGAGGCAACAGAGGTACAGAAAGTAGCAATATAGGCGCAGAAAGAAGCAACAGAAGTGCAGAAAGAAGCAACGGAAATGCAGAAACAGCCAACAGAGGTGCAGAAAGAGGGAAGAGGGGTGCAGAAAGAGGGAAGAGGGGTACAGAAAGAAGCACGAGAGGTGCAGAAAGAAGCAAGAGAAGTGCAGAAAGAAGCAACAGAGGTGCAGAAAGAGGCAAAAGGGGTGCAGAAAGAAGCAAGAGAGGTGCAGAAAGAAGCAAGGGAAGTGCAGAAAGAAGCAAGTGAGGTGCAGAAAGAGGCATGAGAAGTACAGAAAGAAGCAACAGAGGTGCAGAAAGAGGCAAAAGGGGTGCAGAAAGAAGCAAGAGAGGTACAGAAAGAAGCAAGGTAAGTGCAGAAAGAAGCAAGTGAGGTGCAGAAAGAGGCAAGAGAAGTGCAGAAAGAGGCAAGAGAGGTGCAGAAAGAGGCAAGAGAGGTGCAGAAAGAGGTAAGAGAAGTGCAGAAAGAGGCAAGGGAGGGGTAGAAAGAGGCAAGAGAGGTCCAGAAGAAAGAAGCAAGAGAGGTGCAGAAAGAAGCAAGAGAGGTGCAGAAAGAAGGGAGGTGCAGAAAGTGGAAGAGATTCGCAGAAAGAGGCAACAGAAGGGCAGAAAAAGTAAGAGTGGTTTGCCCACCATTAGGACCAATTTAACACCCACATTTAGAAAGAAGTAACAGGTGACCATTCCATGTTTACAAAGGTCCTTCCACCACACTGTAACACTTGTCTCTGCATTTTTGGAAACGTTTGAGCCGTTTAAACTAGAAACAAGATTTGTTTTGTTCAAATTTGCAGATTATGCAGCAGATTATGGAATATGTGGCAAATGCGGAAAATGTATAATTGTGCGAAAGTCGGTGCAGCCAAACAGTCGCATAATTCCAGTGGCCCTGCTCATACCTCTCACTGGGTCCAGAAGTGCTCCTTAGTGGTTCCTTCTTTTTTTTGTCTCATTGAGTTTATAGTTTAGCTTCTATGGAAATGAGGAAGACTAAACCTGAGGTTACCACTCCACAACACAGACTACCATACCACATATTTACTCTCCATAACACATAATCCCAATCTACATAATTCCTATACACTAAATACCACATGCTTTCTATCCACATAATTTCACTGCACAACACACCACATAATTCCACTACACACAACGTACATCCACTCCACTCCAAAAAACATTAGTAAAAAACTTTTACATTTACAACGCCAATAGCCTTAACTTTTGCAAATGCGAGACCTATTACATTGCAAATGCTTCTTTAACAAGAAGTCGCATTTGCAGAGTGGTGGAGAAAGGGGGCTGGGCCTCCGACCAGCGCTCAGGAAATCTGCTGCACAGGACTTACAGGAGGTACCAGTAGGGCTTCTTGCCCCCCAAAGTCCCTCAGGACTAAAGTGGACTTCATCCCCCAACCAGTAGTGTGCCAGAAGGCGCATTTGCAGAGTAGTGGAGAAAGACCTCTTAGCAATCCCACTGTGTGGGATTTACTGGAGGTAACAGGAGGGGTATTTAGCCCCCAAGGACATCCTTGGGGGCCAACTACCCCTCCTATTACCTCCAGTAAGTCAGACACAGCAGGATTGCTCAGTTCTCATAACAGGACACGCCCCCTTTGCCCACCACTCTGCAAAAGTGCTCCCTGGCGTGCTCTTGGATGGGGATTGAAGTCCCCTTCACTGCTGGGGGTCTTTAGGGGCCAACTAGCCTACCTGTTACCTCCAGTACACCCCACACAGTGGGATTGCTGAGAGGTGTACACAGGCCATGCCCCCTTTCTCCACTACTCTGCAAAAGCACCTCCTGGTGCTCTCTTGGTTGGGGGATGAAGTCCCCTTGCCTCCTGAGGGTCTATAGGGGCCAAGTAGCCCTCCTGTTACCTCTAGTAAGGTCCCACACAGCTGGATTGCTGAGAGTGGTCAGAGGCCACGCCCCCTTTTTACACCACTCTTTAAACATGCCTCCTGGCGCACTGTTGCTTGGGGGATGAAGTCCACTTTAGTCCTGAGGTCCTCAGGACACATGGGGACCTCATCTCCTCACCAGCAGTGCGCCAAGAGGCGCATTTGCAGAGTGGTGTAAAAAGGGGCATAGCCGCCTACCACCTCTCAGCAATCCGACTGTGTGGGGCTTACTGGAGGTACCTAGTGGGCCCATAAGGACTCTCACCAGTGAAGGGGACTTCATCCCCCACCCAGAGCATGCCAGGAGGTGCGCTTGCAGAGCGGTGCAGGGAGGGGGCGGGACCTCCGGAGAGTGGCTGGTTTCTTTTTTCTTTTTTTTAGGAAGGGGGCTGTGTGCCCCCCCCTTCCTTTGACCCTTTTGTGCCTCGGGGACCCCATCCTCCGGGGCCTGAGCCATTTTAAATATAAAAATAAAAGTATTGAAAAGGGAGGGGGGCGATTATGGCCTAGGGGACACCATCCCCGGGGCTAGGTAATTTGTTTAGTTATATTTTTTAAAGGGGAGGGGGGCTGATTTCGGCCCCGGGGACCCCATCGCCCATGGCCCGGCCATGCGGCCCTCCGTCCCTGGTCCACTTTCGGCCCTGGAAACCCCATCCCCTGGGGCCTGCTCTGCCTTTTTTAAATATATTTTGGAGGGGGCCAAATGGCCCCCCTCCTGAGGCCATTTTTGGCCCCCAAGACCCCATCTTCCGGGGCTAGGCCTCACGTTGGGGACTGCGGGGAGAGCCCCAATGCCCCTGCAGTCCCTGCTGGTTCCCCGCCTCCTGTAACATGTAGCTCCCTTTGCCCAAAAGCAATACTGCTTTATGGAAGCAAGAGCAGTTTTCCTGCTCTCGCTTCCATGAAGCGAAGCAGATGTTTGCTACGGCAGGGCAAACTGCAATGTGCCGGGGGTGGGTACCCCCGGGACATTGCTGGTGCTGGCCCTGGGGGGTGGCAGTCCCCAGGGCAATGGAGGACTGCACGAGTGGGTCCACGCAGCCCCCCTTCTCTAACACGATTGAAGCCCTGGGGAGGTGGTGGTCCCCAGGGCCGGGGGTCCGCTAGGGTCCCCTGTATTTTAATTAATTAATGCCCCGGGGAGGTAGTGGTCCCTGGGGCAGTGTGGGGCAGGAGCCCCCTACACTTCATTAAAAAATGTAAGCCCCTGGGAGGTGGTGGTCCCCAGGGCTGTGGGGGGGTGTGAGGCCCCCACATTTAAAGATTAAAGCCACAAGGAGGTGGCAGTCCCTAGGGGCCCACAAAGCCCCCCATCCATAATTAAGGAATGCCCCAGGGAGGTGGTGGTCCCCGGGCAGCGTGGGGGGCAAGAGCCCCCCCATGCTTTTTTATTAACAAAAAGCCCCGGGGAGGTGGTGGTCCCCGGGGCTGTGGGTGGGGCACAGGGCCCCCGCATCACATTTTTGCAATGCCCCTGAGACCTGGCCCAGCCAGGGGCTTAATTAAACAAAGCACGGGAGACCACACTTCTTTTTTAAAATATTTTTTCTGTGGGGTTCGCGGACCCTACGCGAATCCCGCTGAAAATATTAAAAAATGCTTCTTTTGGCCCTCGGTGTCCCTGTGGGACCCCCTGAGCAGGCCTAGGGGGTCAGGGTGTTTCTACCCTGCCCCCTTTTCTTGATTTTAATACTTTTTTTTAACCTTTTTTCTTGTGACACAAGATGGCTGCCAACACTTCCTGGTCGGAAGTGTTGGCAACCAATCAGAGTCAAGCTCGTGCTTGGGAGGGTTCACAAATCCACCGCGGTCACCAGATACTAATATTTTTTTATATATGAATTTCTCAGGAACTACTGAACGGATTTACACCATTTAACAAAAAGGTTGCTGTCTGAACCAAGAGCTACCTTTTTGCCAAATTTGGTGAAATTCCATTCAGCAGTTTGGGCTGTAGCCTTGTCTAAAGTTTCCTATGGAAATTAACATGGAGAAAATGCATTTTGGGACCCCCCTTTTTTCTCGGCCCCCGCTTGACGAATCACCCCAAAACTTGCAAGATAGGAGCTGACCGAAGCGCCCCATTAGTTTTGAAAATTTCGTCAAACGGCACCAAAGATATTGGCATAAGAAAAAACGTTTTTTGAATAGAAACAAGGTCCTAACTATAACTACCTAGCTACCTACTGGCGACGTTAATGTATTTTATATTAATGCCATTGAGTGATTTTCTACACCTATGAGGACCATAAGTAGCATTCTGGCTCAATAACAGCATTGTGATACACTGTGTAAGGATGTGTGACTGTTAGACTTAGCTTCCTTGGCGTAGTTTGCCCTTATCTTTCTGCTTTCAAACCTCCTGTTTTGGATGGCTTCATTTGTGCTGGCCTTAGGATTCTGTGCACTTTACCACTGCTAACCAGTGGTAAAAGGACAACCATATATTATATAAACTGTTTGATATGTGCATATATCAATAGTCCATGTCAACCATACATCAAATAACATATATATAATCACTTAATAAAGTCATAAGTTCATGGCTTTACCTAAAACATGATAACATTGGCTTATACCCAATTGGCATATTTGATTTACTTATAAGTCGCTAGTAAAGTGCACTACATGTGCCCAGGGCCTGTAAATGAAATGCTACTAGTGGGCCTGCAGCACTGATTGAGCCATCTACTTAAGTAGCCTTTCAAACATGTCTCAGGCCTGCCATTCCAGAGCCTGTGTGTGCAGTTTTAACTTGTCACATTGACATGAAAAAAATATCTTTTGCTAGGCCCAACCCCTCCATTTTACAAATATAAGTCACCCCTAAGGTAGGCCCTTACAGCCCCAAGGCAGAGTGCAGTATATCTAAAAAGTTGGACATGTACCTTTACGTTTTATATGTCCTGGTAGTGAAAAATACTTACATTCATTTTTCACTACTCCAAGTCCTATCTCTCTCATAGGATAACATTGAAGTTGCCTTATTACATTTTATAAGTGTAATTTCTAAATGGGAAGAGATACTTAGATCATGTTTGGTGTCTATGAAATCCAAATTTAAAATCCTAACTTCTGGTAAAGTTGGATTTTAAATTACATTTCTGAACATTGCACTTTTAGAAAGTTGGCATTTTCTTGCCTTGGCCATTTGGTACCTGCAGCCTGCCTCTGGTCACATGACTGGGTTTCTTGGCAAATGGGATTTGTGTATTCATCCTAGAAACCCACACACAGTTGGAGCTTAGGTGTGACTAGATGGGCCATTACTGGCAGGATGTGAGGGAGGAACTTGACCTAGCCTCACTTACACCTGAATAGGCTGTGACCTGTCTCCACAGAAATGGGCTGCATACCCACTGTAGCTAGTCCAGAGCCAAGACAGGAATGGCAGGGCATCTGTGCACTTGAAACGCATGCCTCTAGAAGCTTCTCCCTACTTCAAAGGCACAATTGCGTACAAAAGAAGGATCTCAGACACCACCACTTCAGTACACTTCTGGACCTAGGGATACTCTCCTAGAAGAAGGACTGCTGTGCTGCTGAAAGGATTGCCACTCTGTTTGACTGCTGCTCTGAAGGAGCTTCTGCTCTGCTGTGCTGACTTGCTGCCTACTTGCTTGGATGAGAAGGACTGGACCTGCATCTCTTGAACCCAGAACCCAGAGCGACTTCAAGGGATAGTTGGCTGGCCTCCTGATCTGAAACATCAGGGACATAACAGGCTTCCAATAATCTTGCATCTGCACCTGGACTCTGCCATCTGTGAGTTTACTCTGCCAAGTGATGCCACCCCAGTCCTGGACCCTTGGAAGTAGGATTAAGTTGATTTGCCAGCCTCTGCGAATCCAGCGGAACCAACACATCTCCTCTGCTGTGCAGTGCAATCTCGAGCAGAACCAACACATCTCCGCTGCTGCGTGTGTTTGATCCTTTGCAAAGACTCACATGCTGCCGCAGTTTGCATTGACTTTGGAACCGTCACTGTGTGATGCATCCTCAGCGCAGGGCCTCACCTCTCTCATTGACGCAGCATCGATACTGATGCCAGACTCTGCATCACATACTCGCAGCTCTTCAGGACTGACGATCGCCCAACTGTGCACCGCTTCCTCTTTGCCAGACTTCGCATCGCAAGCTGTCGATGGGATCCTCGACATTGATGCAGCAGGACCTTGCACCGCAGCCTCCATGCATTTCGGAACCGACGCAACACATCAGCTTTCCAACGCATATTTGACACAGATCCACTCAAAGCTCTACAATCTGAATGTTATGGAACTTTGTCCAGGTGGTCTAATTGGGTCCCCATAGCCAGTCCATGCTCCCTCGCGGCCGGCATGAACTTGTGACTTTGTCCCATTCTGGTGGGACCAGATATGCACAGTTGGCGTTTATGCTTTTTGGCGCTATTTTGACCTAAAACGTGAAACTTGAATCTTTCCGGTTCCACTATCAGATGTTTGTTGTTTTGGTCTTGTTTTATTTATTAAAGAAAGCTTGCTTTTACTAACTTGGTGTGCTAATCTTTTTTTGTGGTGTTTTCACTGTTTTAATGTTTGAAGTATTGCACAAATACTTTACACATTGCCTTTGAGTTAAACCTGATTGCTCTATGCCAAGCTACCAAGGGGTTGAGCATGGGTTAATTTGGGGTTAGAGTGTGCCTTACCCTGACTAGGATTGTGTTTCTTTCTTGACCAGGGCTCATACCCCAGTCAACCGGTAACCCAATTTCTAACAGTGATGAAGAGTGTACTTTGTAAATACAAATGCGTTAGCTTTGCTTTAAGATATGTGTTGGAAAACCCACTTTGCATACATTAAAATCTGTGATATTCAACATGACACAACTCAGAACTTGCACGAAGCAGGTCAAGAAAAGGGACGCAGCTCGCGCACTGCATCACTTAGTAAATACAACTTAAGCTCTTGCATTGACTTGCATGATGCACTGATGAAGCAAGAGCTTAGTAAATTTAGGCCCTAGTGTATTGAGTTTAAAATTTTCAGCAAGGCAATCATCTAGCTGACAGTAAAAAATCACAAACATACACTAAATTGCAATTCACAAAACTACATGCAATCTCTTCTACACCAGGGATTGTCAAAGTAGAGACCAGCACCAAAACATTAACATACTACATTAATCTGTGAGAGTCCATGTACCAAAATACCTTTCTCATGTCTTTAGCACAGTGTAAAAAGAATCCACTCTTATAGGCATACTGGTTTTAACATATGCTTCTCACAATAAATACTGCCTTTATCATCCCTTTGCATAATAAACAGATAAGAACTAGGGAACTGGACATATCTTTTTTCAATGTAATGATAGGATTATAGCTTTGATCATTGCCTTGCCACCATTGCCAACTCAGACCGACTGTATTGAGGATAATTTGTTCAATAGAAGTACTCATCTTCAGCAGAACCACACAACCTCTGCACTATCAAATGCTGTACTCAAAGGAATGTGGGTTACATGTGGGTGAAACTTCAGCCTCAAGTAAAGCCAGACCTAAATAGTGCTCTGAACAATATGCATTGTGTAAAATCAAGCCAGTGACTGGACCTCCAAAGAAAATGTTCCGGTCAATATTGTAATGCCGGAATAAAATGGGCATGTATAACTTCTAGCAGTGGTTTTATCAAAGGACCTGAGAGGTTCTTGGACAAATGATGCAAAGTAAAAATGAGGGAGGGAACTCTCGGTTTTAATGTTACTAAAAGCGTCATGCAAGAAACAATATTACCAACTCCCCAAACCTGCTATATTTCAAACTGCACTGTAAAAAAATGCATATGATAACTACCCTGTATATATACATCGATTTCACAATAATATCCAATATAAATATACAAAATATGTGATTTATTCTCATTAAATACATTAAAAACCTAATAAAATAGTTTTTCTCTAACATCATCATACAATCAATAATGACATTGTGGGAACACAGAATGGTTCAATAACGTATTGCACCCTCATCACAACTTTCAAACACACGCCACGCTCTGCACATAGATAATCATTTATGGCGTTTTGCTGTTTTCATGTGTGCTGCACAATGCAGCACACATAGAAATAGCAAAAACGAGGAGAAATAAAGCATTTCTCCTTGTTTTGCCATGTTAAGACCAGGCTTTCCCTGGTTTTAATTTTGGCACTGCCCCATATTTACGCCACCCTTGTAAATATGGGGCAGCGTAAAAATCAATGGGTGTTGTGGCAGAACTTTCACCGCAACACCCATTGCCCACCCCTTTCAAGCTAATTATAGCATGAAAGGGTGCCTTATTTACAAGGCGGCGTGAAGCCACGTTAAGTGGCTTAATGCCACCTTGTAAATAAGGGAAGTACCTTTCACCAGAGGAACATCGTAAATAGTGACATTCCTGTGGCGATAGGGGCTTGTAAATATGCCCCTGGGTATCATGGGAACAGTATTCCCTTAAAAATGTGTTCTTGCAGCATTTGGATGGTTTAGTCCATTCTCCCCCCTTCTTCAGGAAAGTTTTATTTGGCACATATTTGTATCCCAGCTCCACCAGGCAATTTGCAAGAAGAATGTTGTCACTGAACCCACAATCACTAAAAAGATAAGCATATATTATATAAGCTGTTTGATATGTGCATATATCAGTAATCAACCATATATCAAATAACATGTATAGAATCAATTAATAAAGTCATAATTTCATGATCTCCAATCACCACATACCAAATCATTAGGACTCTTTAAACCCATACATCACTTTATGGGGTTCTTCTATATTAATAGTCAAATATAATCCCTGAAGTACTTCTGCACGATCTACAACGGTTACCGGATCTATCCAGACCACAACGCCGCCTCTTTCATACAGCTGTGGCCACGGCCAAACTTTGCATACTGCGCCAATGGAGGGCTGAAGCCCCCCTGATACAAGAGTCCTGGCTGACAGCTATGATTCAAGCGGCTTCTCATGAGAGGATCATGTATAACTTACAAGACCAGTCGGAGATTTTTCTGGAGGTATGGACACCCTTTCTGCGCATAGAGGCACCGGATGTGGACAGAGACGTGTCTGCAGCAGACCCTGGTGATTAAATGCATAGCACATCACAGTCGCTCTTCAAACCACCATATACCCCTAACCTTCACCTCCACCCTTCGACACACTCTATTCTCGCTCCTTTTCTTTTTCACTTTCTCTGCTCGATATATTGACTCTTCAATGTTCCCTCCTCCTCAGTACTTCTTCGGCACTCTCTGCCACCTCCTCAACACTGTTCTAGCTCTTACCGCTCAGGTTATTATTACTATTCTTACTTTTACTACTGTCATATTCACTACCATTATTACTAATACCTTTACAGGGTGATGTTCCCTTTTTTCCTTTCCACCTTTCCCCCCCTCCACTTCTCTTATGCTTTTCCCCCTCTGGCATGCCCACACACACACTCATACTCATACCCGCACAACTATTATCGTGCCGCCATGTTTCACAGGGCTTAATTGTCATATGGTCACACCACCACCGGACTCGTATTAGGTCAGAGTCCCTGTGCCGGGACTTATGAGCGACCTTCCCTCCCTCTTCCCCCACACGTCCCTCCTGTACTGGTCTTTTGATTCGTCCCTCTGGAGGAAACAAGGCGCCAACAAAGCAAGACACAGTGTTCTATAAACACCCTGGGGGGGTTGAGGGGAGATAGGGCGCGAGCCTAGAGAGGACGACATTTCCCATCCAGCCCGGTTTGGGTGGAGGCAAGCAAACAGGCCTGTGCAGGTATGCACATACACATACCTCTCCCCCTTTTTGTTTCTTGTTTTTGTTTCTGTTTATGGGTTTTCCCCCATACCCATAATTCATTGCTAAAGTCAGATTGGTAAAATATATTTTACAAAAGGTACTTTAAAAAAGTTACCCTTAGCCTGACTAAAGCCCCTAAATGCCTGTTTTCCCTTAACCTCCAATTGTCACCCAGGACTTGAATAGCTTATTGATTAGGTGTGAAGTAGCTCCCAGAGCTGAGAAAAAGGGAGAGGGGTTGAGCTTCCCCTGACAGGTTGGCCACCTGGGCTGTGCCCACAAACTTAATTAACTTCAAAGAATGCCTACCCTCTACCTGGCAGATGTAGCTTGCACCGTCTATTGTCCTGCTAGCCACCCCGGCACCACTCCTAGTGGAAGAGGAGCTTCCCCCCTGGTTTTGAGTGCTTATTTCTGTGGCCACATCCTTAGGGTGGGCACCGGAGCTCTGCAAAAGGGAGGAAAGGTTCTGTCATCCTGGCTTCAGATAGAGAGAGGCATTGTGGGATTGTTTCTAGTAGGGCACCAGGAACTGCTGAAAAAGTGAGCAGGGTTACCTTTGGGAACTTTTTCCCTATTGATCAGGGATCGGCCATGAGCCACCCCCACTCACAGGCTAGTGCCATGCATAAAAGTGCAACCCTCTTAAGAACACCTCTGGACCTATGGAAAACAGAAGGAGGACTGCTCCTGCTGTTGTGACCTGTGATGTGAACCCTAAGGTGTGGACCTGTAACTGCTTGTACCCAGGACTAAGAAGTTGACTTCAAAGGTCAGTTGACGGGCCTTTAGTTAAGCCACAGGGATACAAATACTGCAAGAAGCCTACTTTACTTAGAGAGCCCAGCTTACCATTACAACTGCCAACTGGACCTGCCCTGCACCCTGCTGGTAGCTTTTTCAAAGTGAGTTCTGAACCCCTAAGTGCTGTTTCTGGGGACCAGGGACCCTTGGCTGGTGTCAGAGTGTACTCCTCCTGCCTAACCCTAAATCCTGGGACTTAGAAATGTTTTCAAGGATTATTGCCTAGAGAACCAACAGAAGACCGGGGCCAACCTGCCAAGCCGATCCACCGAGGGTGCATTTCCAGTGGGCCTGACTTTGCCACAGGTATCGCTACATTTTTCTCCATAGCAGACAATCCGATTCAGCAGGCCAGATTTTGGCCAGCATCAGCTTATGTCAAACCCTCTATGTCTGCAGTCTACAGGTGTCCTGCCGAAGGAATCTAACTTACAGAAATGAGTCTAAGTGCAAATGTAGAACTCTTCAATGAATCTGACACTCAGCAGCAACTGATTGATGTAGACAGTGCAAACTCTGAACTACTCCAGCTCTGAGCGTTTCCCACCTTCATCGAAGGCTTCACCGAGACCTCGTCCTTCACCACCCCGTCATCGATGACCCAGTCTACACATACCAACATCAAGAAGGACTATAAGCCAATGGTTACTGGATCATTATTTATCCCATTCTGATGAACAAGGTGGATAAAGTTGCCTTTGGAGAACTCTAGAATTGAGGCTTGAAGATAGTTTTTTTGAGCAGTGCGTAAGCTATAGCCAAGTTTAAAGGATAGTATTTAAACATGGCTGCTGGCCAGTTCTGTGCACCATCTGCTCAATAACATTTTCAAAGGTTAACCAATGTGGCCATTCAAGTTATGTTGTCAGCAGGCTCAGCTGAGCAGCAGGTGGGGGAGCCCTGGAATAGTGAGGTAAACCTCTACAGGAGTATGCTGAATGGAGATGTGAGGGGAATCAGCAGATAGGGAGAGAGTGAGGAAAGAGCCAATTGCTCTTATGGAGTGCTGAAACACACATAAAAAGTGGTTCCCTAATATCAGCAGTGGAAGGATACAACTTATCCACTCAGAAACATGGTAAAAAGAAAGGCTCCAGAGGAGAAGCAAACACAAGAATAGGAAGGACAGTAATTGAATAAGGAGCAGGGAACTGTGACAGATGCAAAAGCAATCCAGTTATGAGCAATCGTGATGAAGGGGGTGTACCAAAGCCCACTCTATGTATTATTTTACTGTACTGTAGATAACAGTTCTTTGACAACAGCGAGACGTATAAAGGTGATGTTTGGTAATTCATTGAGCTTGCAAAAATACCCGGCTCTTATTGTCCATGAACAATGACAAATAATTGTTACAGTGATTGCCTAGCTGCATTAGAGTCTTATAGGGCCCAGAGAACTGGCCTGACAAACAGAATTTACTGACTCATTCCCATACAACTAGAATAGATTTATTGTTGGAAATATGGACAATACAGAGAGATTCTATCACTATCCTCAATGCAGTGAGCTTTATGTTATTTTCTTGGTAAGAAGAAACATTGCATTATCCATCTGTAGAGAGAATATCTGAATTGTTGACCGTGACCAAGGACTATAAGCCTCCACAGTGTTGGAATCCTTTTATACACAAAGGGAAGTGAGCACCACACTGCCACTTTGTATAGCACATCAAATGAGGCCTAATATAAAATCCTTTTGAAGCATTGCATGGCACATGTGCTAAAGTACAATCACTTTTGACAGATGGGTTTTAATTAGGGGCGGGCGACGAATTCCACTCTGCTGATGGAGATCGAGGAGTTTTGCCCACTCCACGCTCCGCGTAGAGTGGAGTTCCAACAAACTCAGCGATATGGCACAGAGTTTTTCCTCTCATGAGGCTCACCAACGTTAAGCTGGCGAGCGAGAAAAATCATACGCTAGATCAACTCCCGGTGAGATTTCTCAACGTGGGCGGTCGCAGCAGGTTGCTATTTCTCACGTTGAGAAACCTACTGCTTGTGTTGAGGAAGCTACTGCTCGAGTAGAACATCTACTCGAGTGGCAGAAAGAAGCAGCTCTCTCTTGCACTTCATGTGGTGCCATTCATGCTGATATCACAGTGCGGGACAAACTGCCGGCTCTAAAAATCAGCATAAGCAGCATGACTTACTGCACTCTGTTATGCGGCAAAGTTTTTTCAGCACTTCATGGAGTTCCACGTAGCAGAAATCCGCAAACTCCGCCCCGGCCTAGTTTTAATCACCATTCCACAGAATTAAATGGACATCAAGGTATTGAACTGCCTGTCCTCCTTCATATCCTACATCTTTGAGCTTTCTTCTTCACAATTAGAGCATGACTCCCATCTCACGTTTGCCATGTCCCAAACCTCAACAAATCTGACTCTGTTTTGGTTCACCCTTTGTGAACTTCAGTGACGAACATGTAGTTCCAGGACTCACTATACTATCAGTAAAATCGGCACTAATGCCACTGGTCATCAGTAAAAAGCAGTTTTAATTGGGAAGTGAGTCCTAACACTCTTAGTTCTCAATGCCACTGCACCTGCCACCCAAATGATAGTGCGCCCCAATGAACTTTGGAACACTAGTTATATCCTTTTCTGAATTCCAGTCATTACAGTGATCGACCACATCGTGAGTTAATGTTCTTCCCAGTGTACATTTTGGGGGAGGAGGGTATACAATCAGAATGTTAAGTCATAGAGTGAAGGAGTTTCCAAAAAGTTGCTGCTTTTTGATTTCTATATAAACAATAGGGATAATTTACAATTTCCAATTTAAGCGGCAATCCTAACTATCTTCTCAATTAACATTGCTTACTTTTCTAGGTTGGCAACCATACTCCTATACATTACTTAGCATCATACTCCTGGCCTATTCAAGAAAGCCATGTTTCTGATCGATACTAGATGTCACAAGGTTTTTGCAGCCTGAAGCATGAGTAAAATAATTATTGTAGGCTTACTCTCCTTACTACTCTATCCATACTGGGCCCTTTACGATTAGACAGTCTGAAGCATTTCCATTACCAAAAAGGCAATGATCCTCTGATAAATCTTTCTCCGCCAATAGGAGGGATGGAAATTAAGGTGACCAACCTCCACGTTAGCTGTTAAATAAGGACCATTAATTGGCAGCCAACTCACAGGTAAGAAATCAAATTTAGGTAACCACACTTAAGCCCATTCTGTAAAAATAAAGAATAGCAACTGGAAGAAACAACCGCCTAAATAAGTTAAATCGAGTGAGGATTATGCAAACAAAAAGCTCTGCAATAGCAACACAGAATAATAGAAGTTTTTTATTTAGAGTTTTATATAGCACGAACTAGACCCGAGACATCGGGTATCAGAGCGCTTTACATGAGCACCAGTTTCGTTACAGATGGACACATTCATTTTTGTTAGGCACGGGGAGATTAAGTGATTTGCCCAGAATCACAGGATGTTGAGAATCGAACCCGGTTCCCCAGCTTCGAGGTCGACCGCTCTAGCTGTAAGGCTACATCCTCTTCCTCTCCAGAAGTAAAACCTGATCTTCTGATAGGGCTCACTGATTCTCCCTACAACATCAGTACAGAAGCACAGTTTAAATGGAAGACCCAACAGGACTCAATAACAAATTTAGATTAATTTGGTTATTGTATTAAAGAACCAAAATTAATTAAAATGAGTTATTTCTTAAGGCCTTCAGTCACAAATATCACAGCTTGCATAAAAGCACCAAACATTTAGACAAATCTTTATCAAATGGTTATTAATAAGATTCAGTTTTTAGAATTACTGAGTCCTACCACCATTAAGTCAGAAGGGTAGTTCAAATTTCTAACAGCTCAAGTCCTATGGAAAAAGGGGAAAGGCTCAGACTTAAAGTCCATTAGGGCCGAATCCAGTAGCTTGAAGCTAAATATATAATGGAAAATTGAAAAATAGAAATGCTTTGGCAAAGAAGGTCTCATCAGCTACTTATTGTAGCATCAACAAATAGTCCATAATAAAAGATCAATCAGCATAGCATCCCGGTCTCACGTAGGAAAATCAGAATAGCAGCTGTCAAGAAGCAAAAATTAATGCTGTTCGGTGCCCTTCCTTTGGGGTTTCTTCTTGTATAGAGTTTTTAGCAATGCCCAGTGGCGTGGCACCACGCCACCATCAAAAGACTATTACATGTCCATGTTCGCATCATGTCACCTGAGAGGATTGAAACATCAAGCTGATTTTCCATGCTAGTCATGAGAAACGAAAGTTTGAGTCCACACAAGCCTAGTATCAAATAAAACGATACAAAGTAGTCTATTCATAGACATAGCATAAATTCTATTCCCACAGGAGTATTTCACTGGGTGTAGACGTGTAAGGGACAAATAAAGTACCATTTTACTTGCAAAGAACAATCCACTGTATTAAATTAGGGGAAAGGTCAATACTAGAGAAATAGCATTTTCGAGAAGGCCTTTAAGTTAGCATCGGATGTTTAAATGAAATGAGCTTCAGCTTTACTTCAAATATAATGAAATTAAATCAATTCAAATGAAGAATACATATATATAGAAATGGCTAACATTAGAAATGCCCTACTACCACAGTTTTTCACGATATTCATATAAATGCACATTTTTCTAATTTCATCCTACAAAAATTGTTTTTAATATTTCATAAACTATAGAGTCTCTAATATCATATTACAAAATATCAAGCTTGTACTTTAATGCTACACATTGTTGCACTGACTTTTCTAACTGGTGCATTCTCAGCAAAGAGCTTGGAAAAAAACTAGGCCACTTCCTTTAGCATCCTAGTTTTCATCAATATACCTTAATAAGCAAGCTATCAGTGGTGGCCGGCATGGCTTGTGGTTGGGGGAGCGGGCGCAAGGAGAAGGTTGAGCAGGGGGATCGCGATTGCGGGAGGGAGGGAGCATAATAAAAAAACATTTTTTAAAAATAACTTACCTTGCTGCAGGGTCCAGCATCTCTGCTCCTGCTCTCCTGCCTCCGACTTCAGGAAAAGGAAGCAGGCAGCCAGGCTCCCTCCCCTAAGCCAATCACAAAGCTGTAATGCAGCGCTGTGATTGGTCTGAGCGCTGTGACCCGGCGCACAGCCAGGGGCTGGAGGGGTGGGCATGTTCTCCATGCAGGCTGTAATGCAGCCTGCATGGAGAACGGGGAAAGTGTGCAAGACTGGCTTGGGAGGCCCGAGGGGGTCGACCAAACAGTCATTGCGCACTCAGGAGTGGGCAAACCACTCCTTCCCTGCCCTGAGAGCAGAGCAGCCCCGCCCACCAAGCAGCACAAACATAACATGATAATAACTGAAAGTTATTATCATTTTATGTTTTTGCTTCTTGCACTGTTTGAAAGCAGTGGGGCGACGCTCCACCGCTATAGCGGAGGAGCCGCCACTCCAAGCTATGCATTAAAACTTCATTATCGCAACTCGTTTACATGCATTAGCGTTGTCTTAAAAATGTGTTTTCTTTATCTCACGTTTTAAAGCATGCTTTTATGGTGCTTCTACTACACTTGTCTCAGTATCATGTGTCACTGTGTCTAATTTGTGCAAGGTGTACTTTCAACCTTTAGTGCCTTCTGTGTATAAACATGTCGTGTAATGTAATATTATTTTTAAAATCATGCTGCATCAAGGTCGATCATTATGGTATGTGGAGCTGCCTGCTGGGGTAAACAAGCAGTACACGGGACTGCAGCTGAGTAGAATATTTTAGACGTAAACCAGCATGTTTTAAGCATTTTTAATTTTGAAGTGCTGGGAGATGTATCGGAGCATTAAAGCCCTCTACAAGGGGGCTGTTGGCCAGTGAGATAAAGGCCCGCGAGAGTAGGTGCCTTAGGTCAGACCTGCCGGTGATCCTTATCTTAGTGATAATGGCCCCGTATGTCAGGCTTTATTGCTTAAGTACAGCCCAGGGTGTTGGGAAAGGGCTCTGCATAAAAGCCCGCGCCACTAACAGTGTCTGCTGATAATAACCACATGTACTGTGGCAAGGGCTCGGGACATTATCTGTCTAACTCGTTTTTTCCTATTTTACTCTACTGATCTGGAGACAGCCCCTGGGGAGTGAATTATTGCTAATGATTCATGTGTCACTGTCTCATAAGCAGCAACGCTGATTTATGGTGCATTGAATAATCACATTCTGCTTTCACGAATTCTGTTTTTGCATTGATAATAGCTATTTCAAAGAAGGCACAAAATGATTTTTTATGAAATACCTCATCTGAGATGATCTTATTTCTCTGTAGGGAAGGGCACGTGGAGGCAGTGCTCAGGCTCACACATTGCAGGCAGGCTCAAGCTGCGTGTCCACTAGTTCTGGAAACCGTGAGCATCTGCCAAGCGTTAAAAACATATCTATACCCCTCTCGCGGGTGTCATGATGAGACACGCAAACGGGGTAAGGGAAAGCACTCACTATAACTCATAAAATGTAATGGCACAAACAATTTTCTAATGCCTCGATTCATTTGTTGATGGATAAAACAATCCTGGTTCTTAAGAGGTTTTTTTTCTAACTAATGGCGCCTGAGCTTAGGAGTTAAACAGGAGATATTTCCTTTGACAATACTTTCTGGCATGTTATAGTGCAAAGATGATACTGCACACAGGATATTATCAGAGTGATGCTATTGCAACCCTTCGGACCATTTTTCTTTTACATTAGTTACCCCCTTTACCTTGTCTACACCTCGTCGTGTTCATTAAGGCAGGAAATATGATGTAGATATTTGAAGTCTACACGTTGGAAGGGTCGAAATCTTGAAATGGTTTAAGGAGATGATATCAGCTCTGTTGCTATCCATTTGGTGTAGCGCTTGGAAATCATTGTGGGTGTAGGTAAGAACATTTCACTGTCAGAAATAAAGAGGCAAGCTGAAGTTCCGTGTCTTACAGCAAGGCACGGTCAACAGTGTCAACAAAGAGAAAATGGACGAGGCTCACCCACATTCTAGGAAGAACTATTTGTTACTATACTGAATGTTAAAGCACATAGGTGCTTATTTACAAGGCCTTTGCGCCACTTTTGCGTCACTTTTCCCATGTTTAAATTGACGCATAAGTGGCGCAAGGGCCTTGTAAATCTGCCCCATAGTATTCTTCATTTCTAGGCAGTAAATGAATCCAAGGGGTCAGCGATGTGTCCTTCCCAGTGCTTTGTAATTCAAATTTTAAAGACATTTGTTTGAATTGTCAATCATGTGTCTTTTATTCAGCAGGTACTTAAATGTGCATTTAAATTTGTTTGGTTACGGATATTTATGAAGCCTATACTGTGCTAGCTTCGAGAAGCAATGGAGCTTTGGGAAGCAACACCGAGTGGATCACTGCCATGGGCCCAAACAAAGTACAAGCAGTCCAATTACAAAGATGGTCTCGTCTAAGAGGAGGGCAGGGAAGCAGTGTGTCTCTCGGTGATTTGTGTAGGAAAAGGAAAGATGAATCCCACTTTCTGGGATCTTGCTTTAGTATCTCTTGACTGAGTTCATCTTTATGAATGGAGGAGGTTGATAGATTTGTTGAAGTGAAATGTGATTAAGAGGTGCATTTTCATTGCTTTCCTGAAGTGACCAAGTTGTTGGGCAGTCTGATTTTGTTGGGGTTCTCAGGCCAAAATCTAGGCGCATAAGAGTAGAATACTAGCTTCTGGATTTATCTTTTTGAGGTTCTGTATCTACTGTTTGACAGGGTTCATGTTCATGTGCAGAGTAGAGGACCTTAGAGATGACTGCTAAAAGTGATACATGGTGGGAAACTGGTGGCCTGAAATTTGTTTTCCGGGATTTTCGCTTTTGATTTCTTAAGGAATGTGGGGTGGTACAAGACTGTCTTCTTTCCCAATGAAGTGGGACTTGATGGAAGGATAGATGTTATCAGTGTGAAAGTCCAGTGATGTTGGAATTGTATTTAGAAGTGCCTATTATCATGGCTGAGACCTGAATTTAATATAAGAGCAGTACTTAATTTTTGTTTGGTGGACTTCAGGAACGCCGTGAACCACCATGTACCGATGAAGAGGAACAACGTATCAAGCAGCCAATATTATCTTGTGATTATATTTTCAGTAAAACTGTGCAAATTGTCAGCCTATTAGTGTGTATTAATACATAACCTCATTAGTAGAATCGCCAGCTTGTTCCAGGTAAAAGCTGGGTATGTTTGTTAATGGAGCCCTGAGAGAACTCACAAGTAATGGGAAGGAGAGGGTTGCGCATTGGACCATCTGAACCCAAATTAATGATGGTACACCTGAAAAAAGCCATTATATTTTTCAGGTTTTTAGCCAAGCGCTAGAGGACGATGGTGAGGAGTTGTTGGTAATCAACAGCGTCATGTGCTGCAGTCTGCAAGCAAATAACTGATATTGTGTCCCCAGGCAGAAATGTGCTAAAATGTATTAGGGAGCGATATCTGCATTATGGTAAACCCTTTATGATCTTTCACACAGAAAAGAATATATATGCATTGTGGTAAAGCTATAATGATCTGTCACACAGAAAACAATATGTATGTATGTTAAAGAATGCTACATAGGCTTGTTGATCATAAACCTACACATCCTGGAACTTCAGACAAGTTTGTGTTATCCTGCTTTAGCATTAAGCGGTACATCCTCAAGTCATGCAAACTTTTCCTCCCTCTACTCCAGTTATTTTGGAAGCCACATTCTCAGGAGGCATTCCCAGGAAGCTGTAGTTGACTTTTTGGTGTATTTTAGTTCTTGCAAATTAGTCCAGTATCTTCAGACAAGTGTCTTTGGCTTATCATTAATAAAGCCAGGCACAGGATTAAGGACAAATAGGCTCTCAGATTTAAGGACTTCCCACTGCAGACTTTGACTCCCTTTTTCTCCTTGAGCTTCCAGGCAACAGAGCTAGAAAAATTAATGTCAAATGTACACGTCGCTCATACACTCAAGCAACTATAAGTCGCCATATTTATATTCCATTAACAAGAAAATGATTAGATTATATAGCAATGTACATCGAAATCACAAATGTATACATTGTTTTCAAATATATCATTTGATATAATATATAATGCATATACAATTTAGCGAGTTGTAGTTGCTTGAGTGGATGAGCGACATGTTAATTTGAGATTACGCTGTGGGTCGTAGTGTAAGTTTTCCAGATAATGTTTTAATAAAAAATGTGAAAATTGAACTAAAACGAAGGAATTTCTAATGTTTGTGTAGTTTAAATGTGTTCTGTAGTAGGCTAATTTTATAATAACTCCCAACTATAGCTATGTTGTAAACTTTGGCTTTTTGTGTGAATTTAATGAGTTTTTAGAAGTTGTAATTCTTTTAACATGTGTTCGTAAGTTATAAATGTCATTCAAATGGATATATAAATCTTGATAGTTGAAAGGATGTTTTATTTTTTATTTTGGTAGAACACTAGTGTAAACTAATGTATGTGTCTATAAGTTTTTAGCTAAACATTCTTAAGTACTGTTATGTTATGTAAAAAAAGCCTAGTGTTTATGATGGAAAATATCCTTTACTACGCAGTCAAAACCATGCAGTGCCTTTACAACATGGGCACTACAACGACTGCAACAATATCACGCGTTCCTTTAGCATGTAAGCCATTACAACAACTTGCTTTGGGAGCGCTGTGTTGGACTGGTGTTGGATTTTAAGTCCAACACCTTCCCTACTGATACACAGACTGGAGTTGGAATAGTAATTTATACAATTTAAATGTCCAGCGCTTCCCGAAAAGCAAGTTGTTGTAACGACTTACGTGCTAAAGGAACACGTGGTAATGATGCAGTCGTTATTTAGACTGCGTTGTTAAGGCATGTGTGGTTTAGGCATGCGTAATTTTCTGTCATGCAACTGTTTATAATGGGCGGGAGGTTGTCCTGTGTGAATTTTGCCAGTATTGTGGTTCTATCTTGGATGGACTGTGGTACTTCGTGATACTAATAAAGTACCTGATAGCCTGGAAACATTTGTTTTTCAACCAATGGAAAGCTTGTTTTTATTTCTGATCATTCTTGGTGTGCTTTTGACCTGTTCAGAAGTGCAAAAGTTGTGCTGCTGCTTTTGTAGTGAGTAGGTCAAACTCTTGATCATGGCAGAAGGAGGACAACCCACTGCAGTTCCTGCTGATGCAATGGAGGAGCTAGAGGAGGCCATTGCAGTCGAGGAGGAAGAAATGGAGCAGCGAAAAGTACTTAAAGAGTCGGTGGTGTGGCAGCTCTTCACTCTTCCAGTGGGTGAGAAAAAGTGAACGCCCGGCAGGTGACATGCATCATTGTGTTACAAGGTGATATCCCATGGAAGCTGCCAGCGGTGCTCCTTAGGGAAGACAGGAATGTGGAAACACCTTCTCGCCATGCATTCCACCCGTTTGGTATGGGCGGAAAGGAGAAGAGAGCTGGAGTTGGCGCAACTAAAGGAGAGAACATCTGCTGGACCTGAGAATATCGCACCAGCTGGACAATCCACTTCAGACGTGGCCACCCAAGTACTCCCACCTGCGAGTACTTCTGCACCACCCCCATTCCACCACCTCGTTCCTGAGGAAGCAGCGGAACATTGTTGAGCCTTATGCAGGGGACAGCGACCTACTGTTTAGCTTGCCAAACAGTAATAGTCACTGGGAAGAGTGACCTTAATATCCATTGGGAGCTTGTAATAGCTCACCGCTGCCCTCCCCAAAACCCCAAGGGTTCATTTTTTTGGTTTTCAGCATGTGTTGTAGTGCCTTTTTGGGTGCATGTTTATTTTGTTTAATAGTTGGTTCAGTTGACCTATAGTTAAAAATAAGAAAAACAAAAAAAAGAAAAGAAAAGAAAAAAAACAATATAAAAGTTCTTCTCTGAACTCTTTTCCAATTCAGTATAATAAAGCGCTGCTTGTTATTGTATCTTTTTTACTTACAGGAGCAGGTAGTAATATATACAAAGGAAGAGTGAAGGAGAAGATAAGTGAAGGGTAAGTTACCATATGTCAGTACGCATAGAAAAGAGTTACTATATGTCAGTACGTGTAGAAAAGCAGTATTATTTTAAGAACATAAAATAAAAATGTGCATTTGTAACCATATTTTGAACAGTGAAATATTAAACATTACCTCGAGATTTGTTCACAAGGAGCTGTAACGAATGAACAAATTATGTACAAATATATGCTTTAATGTATCACCGAAAACGCTCAATAATCAATGGGAGGCTTTTTGCAATAAGTCTACCCACAGATAATAATTGGGGTTAGCCCTAAAATGCATCGTTCTGTTCCTCACAACACCTATGTTTTGCTCCAGCCATATGCAAATCAGTCTCCGCCCTGCTCCTAATGGCAACAGTGCAGTCCGATCTGCCAAACCTCCCTATAGCAAAAGAAAAGAAAAGAAAAGCAAGGCAGGACCGGTTTCATCCTACTATCAGCTCACCAGCCGTGTACAGCTTGGTTTCACTGACAAAGTGAGCACAGGACCCACATCCTGGCCTAGCCATGCCACTTATGGTGGTCTGTAAAACATACAAAAGGTAATAGGAAGCAGCTTTTAAATCACTGCTGAAAACACTGGAAATAGGCTGGGGCAGCACTTCAAGCTATCGTTATTATGCTCACCATGACATCTTAGTTTGGATCCAGCCATATGCAAAATAGTCTTGACCCTGCTCCTGATGGGAACAGTGCAATTCGAACTGCCAAGCCAATCCTCCCTGATCCGGAAAATAAGTATCCAAGCACCGTTTATTCCCTAGTTATGGAGTCAGCTGCCAGGTACAGCATGGCTAGAGTGACACAGTGAGCACAGGACCTATGTGTGGCCATATCCATGCCACGCATGGTGGTAAATAAAACACACAAAAGGTGATGGGAGGCTGGTAGCAGTACATCTAACCACTGGCAATAGTTTGTGGTAGCAGTCCAAGGCTTCAATGTTTTGCTCAGTCTAAACCAACTTTTGGACCGAGCCCTATGCAAATCCGTCTCGACTATGCTCCTCATACAAACAGTACAGCCCAAATAACTAAGCCAGGTCCTCCCTGAACCTGAACTGAAGCAACCAAGGAATGCTTTTGCCCTATTTATGGGGTCATCATTCGGCTACAGTTTGGCTGTAGTTACACAGTGAGCACGGAAGCCATGTCTAGCCACACCCATCTCACTAAGGGTGGCCAATAAAACACACAAAAAGTGATGGCAGCCTGCTTACAATAAATGTAAACACTGGCAATAGTTTGTGATAGCACTCCAACCCATTGTTCTTTTCCTCCATATGTCACTTCATTTTGGACCCAGCTATATGCAAATTAGTCCTCATCCTGCCCCTTATTAATCACTCAGCACGGTGCACATAAATAGTGTGCTTCCTCAACTATGAGTTGTAGTTAAAGTCCAAATGGAATTAAAAATACCTATCTACCTTTTTACATAGATTCCTCCAGTTGGCCTTGCAATATGTTTTGGTTCCTTAATACTGTTAAAATTTCCAATACCAGTATTAATGTTATCATTAGTTTGTGATTGTTACATCGAAAGTCCGTTGTCAAATCTCACGCCATTTTTGCAACAAATGTGAATACTGTTAGCATAAATGTAGTATTACTGGTTTACGTTTAAAGCCTACTTGACAAAAAAAAAAAGCAATCTGTGTTACAGCTGACTTGTGCTTTTTAGGTAGCATAGTATGAGTTAATGTTATAATATAATTAAAGCTTTTCTCTCTTTCTTACCTGGTTTTAAGAAGGCACCCAGTACACAATATATAAATGGTGTATTTCCCGTCTAATTTTATACTGTATTGGTTTACATGGTTTTATCACCTTAAAAATCACTGAAATAATTGCCATTAGTTTGATATTTGTACATCCAAAAAGCGTTGTAAAATCACAAAGCAGTTTACCAAGTAATGTAAATACTGTTTGATAAGTGTACTAGTATTGGTATACGTTTATAGCCTAATCACCAAAGAAAACAAGCATTTGCAATGCAATAGGTCTCGCATTTACGCGAGTTTAAGCTATTGGCATTGTAAATTACAATGCATTTTATTTATGCTTCAAAAACGTAAACATAAATAAAAGGCATTGTCATTTACAATGCCAATAGCTCAAACTCGCGTAAATGCGAGACCTGTTGCATTGCAAATGCTTGTTTTTTGTGCTTTCAGTTTTGCTAACGTCGCTGTACGTGTGCGAGGAAGAAGGAGGGGGCGTGTTAATGTGCCAAGTGCCGTACGCGTGCACATGTCCTGTCCTCTGAATTTTGCTAACGGAGTTATACGCGTGCACAACTGCTGTTGTTTGTACGTGTGCACATATTTGGGGTGGGTGGCGAGAAGCTGAGCAGCATTGGAGTAGCAGTTTAAACTGTAAGTCCTTGGTAAAGCATTATGAGTAAGTGTGTGGCACGTGGCGTGCAGAGGTTTGGGGCTTGCGGTAATGCGCAGTGGAGTTTTTTGTTTTGGCGGTTGGATAAGCGGTGTTGCTGAGTGTTTATAGGGAAGTGGTGTCTGCTTGGAGTGTGTAAGTGAGGTTACAGTTTGTACTTGTGAACGTCGCTACTTTGAACATCGTCGTTAGCTTTGGCAGTGGATCGCAAATGTGAGCTAAAAATGAGAAGGAACGGTGAGTTTGCTTTATTGTTTTAACACTTGCGGCATGGGACAGCTTAATAATGGCTGTGCCAGGGACTGAGAGCAAGGAGAAGGGCGGCTGATTCCAGGTAGCGTATTGTTACGAGAGGTGGCTAGGAGCATGTAGCAGTTTGGTGATAGTAGGCATTATTGTGTGGAAATGGGACGGTGTATCATTTACAAAAACTACGTAGGGGCCTGATGGTATGAGGAAAGGAAGGAGTGCGCAATGTAATTAAAGCAGAACGTGCCTTAAAAAGAGGGAGGGAGGAAGCGAGTAAAAGGAGCGGCACTGAGATAGCGAGCGAGCGAGCAGGACGTATTAGAAGATGTATTACAACACGCGTGCACATCTGCTGTCCTGTAAGTTATGCTAACGCCGCTGTACGCGTGGGAGCAAGCAAGAAGGAGGCGTGTTAACGTCCCGCGAGCCGTATGCGTGCACATCTTCTGTCCTCCAAGTTCTGCTGACGGCGCCATACGCGTGCATGACTGCTGTCCTTTCTACACGTGCACATATCCTGTCCCCCTTCGGAAACGAAGTCGACAACAATAGATCTCGCCAAGGCGTGCAGCGCATGCGCTGCGTCGCTAGGCGAGACCTAAAAACCAATAGCAATCTGTCTTGTAGCTGAATTCTGCTTTATAGGTAGCATAATACAAGTTAATATTATAAAATAAGTAAACCTCTTCTCTCTTTCTGATCTGGTTTTAAGAAAGCACCCAGTACATAGCATATAAATGGTGGCTTTCCATTCTAAGACTATACTGTAGTGGTTTACATGGTCATATCACCTTAAATATCACTTAAATAGTTGTAGATACAGTAGAAAATTGTTAAACTATACAGTCTAGTCTATTTGTTATCTAATGTGCTTCTTTACTACTGTTTGGGCTCTGTTCATAGCCCAATCGTACATATAACCAATCATACTGTTTCTTTCATACATGGAATATGTTAAATACTATCTCATTGGACCGTGTTCTGGGCCACTACATCCATGCTTCACTTTACTAGATTCAGTGAGGGTTTCTTGAAGGTTAGAGGTATTTTGCCAAAAATATGGTTTGTGTGTGGATCATTGCCCATAGTTATATCTTTTGGGCTCGAGAGTATGCCAAGAAACATGGAATTGAGCATAATTTCAGTTTGGCAAATGTGGAAATCACATAGGTGGCTGAAAGCGGTTTAAGGTGAAATAACATCCTACCTCTCATTTCCTCTCTTACTGATTGTGAGCATCACCATTTTATAATTATTCATTGTAGTGATGATATTGGTGACCTCACTGGTGTTCGAATTGAAATAGAGATGAAAGGGACGTTTACATCTTTGATGGCTCTATTTCTTCACACCCATTCTGTGTATTCAAATATTTATCAGAGGATAAAATGGAAGTACTCATTAGCAAATGCTGGAAAGTACAAGAACATTAGCAGACTTATAAACAAAACGGTGTCTGTCTTCCTAAAAGATCACACCATGTCTTGGATTTATCACCTAAACATTATCTTTTCAAAAGCTGACCTATATTGTGCTGATGGTGTATATTTTACCTCAGAGGGCAATAATGTCTTCATTAATAACATCCAGGAATTACTGCTCAGACATATGTAAATACAAAGTAGGCACTTCAAATCAAAGGCTTTTTTGAGAGCCAACCTAACAGGAACATAAGTAAATATAAAAAACTATATGGCTTATTATTTAAAACACATTTACAGTACTGCGGTACAATGGGCATGGAACATCAGACTGAAAGGGTTGCCTTCAGGGAATCTCTAACCTTCATGAACAGACAAGGTGCAAACTGTATAAATGCCCATGATATTAGTTCTGGGTACCTGATGGTAAAGATGGAAGAATGCAGAGTATGTGAGACCTGATAACATAGAATATCTGCCCTCAGGAAACTTATCTCTAATACGTGTCTATTGCTGCCATATCTATGCACCTAAATGTGGGGGTTATCGGGTGATACTTGACAAGTGTGGGCTAACCTAAAGTAATGTTTGTACTTTAGTGCCCAATCCGGATTCAATCCTTGATATGTACTGTGTTGTTGGACCTACTAACAGTACTTTTATATGGTTTTAATTAGTAGCCCAAGACTAATGTGACACTGATTTGACCTCAGGGCCCTGAAACACTTCTGCAAGCCTGGAATCTCCAGACAGCATGATGGACCCTTTAGCCCACTGTAGGTTTTTAAAGGTTTTAGCTACTACCTGTTTTACCTGTCCAAGCAGGAGGATGCTGTGGCACTTTTAAGCTGTTAAATGTTGTCTCCATCTGTGTCACTGTTTTGTATATATTATTATGCGTAATTTTAACATGTATATTATCTGCACATTGCACTTTTATGGTCATTTGACCAAAATAATGTTTATTATACACTGCGGTACTCTCTAGTGACCACCTCGAAAGAACTGCAGAACTTCTTAAATAAATAAACATCAAATCTATACATTTCCAAACATTATTCCCTATGTATCCCCACAATACTGACCTTATTATAATTACAAGTAGAAGGCTAAACTTCTTTTGAAAGACATTGTTAAGGTGCTTTGCAAGACACACTCAAACTGCTGTATAAAAAACATGACATGGTTTTGAAAAAGTAAACATTAGACAATCAGATGCAACGAGGTTGTACCATGGTACTACAGCAGCCACAGATACACCTAAAAAAATCCTTATAAGTTATCTTTCACTAACTCTACTGAGGTGCACTGCCCCACAGAATCATATATACCACTTACTATGTAATATTCCCAAATTTCCTTAAAATCCAGCTGACGTTTTTTGCGCTATGCGAAATACAAACATCTATGGAAAATGCATTGGGTTACAAGCCCTTTTTAAGACTCCCCCCTTTTTTCTTTGCACCCCCTTGACACAACACCGCTAAACTTTAGGACTCCAAGAGTTAAACAGGTGCAGGAGGTCTGCAAAGTTTTGGGGACATTTGCCAAACGGATGCAAAGTGATTAAGGGACAAAAAAAACAAAAAATCCCTCTCACTGGTCACCCTAATTATAACTACCGCTACTCTGATATAAATCAAGCTGACGGTTTCGTGCTATGGGGAATACAAACGCCTTTGGAAAATGCATTGGGTTTCAAGCTCTTTTTGAAATCCCCCTTTTTTCTTTGCACCCCCTTGACACAACACCGCTATACTTTAGGACTCCAAGAGTGAAACGGGGGCAGGAGGTCTGAAAAGTGTTGGGGACATTTGCCAAACGGGTGCAAAGTTATTAGGGGACAAAAAAAATCTAAAAATCCTTATCTCTGGTCACCCTAATTATTACTATATATAATAGGAAGCAAGCTTGCAGGCTTTGTCCCTTTCTAGCTCGGCGTGGATGGCACTGTGTTAATCCTGCTTAAGAACTTTGTTAGAAAGACAGACATTTGAGGTGAGCAGAGTCAGAGTGTCGCTGGTGTTGCAGGGTACTCTATATAGGAGCTGCTCTCCAACAAAATTTGGGATCTATCCAGAGTTCTCTGCTTCCTATTTTGCATAATTTATTCAACACTCTAAGCCTGAAAGGGTATTGTTTATATATATATATATATATATATATATATATATATATATATATATATATATATATATATATATATGTAAATCATACTGGCGGTAGTTATAGTTAGGACCATATTTCCATAGGAACAGCATTTTTTGACTTGCTTATTTCTTTGGCACCGGTTAACGAATCCTCACAGAATTTACCTCAATAAGTGCGCTGTTGATTCTTGTTGTGCATGGTAAGTTTCGGGGAGATCCATCAAGCGAGAACCAAGAAAAGGAGGGTGTCAAAAAAGTGTTTTTCCAATGTTAATTCCTATAGAGATTTTAGTCATGACTACAGCCCACGCGTACCACTGGACGGAATTACACCTAATTTGGCAGAAAGGTAGCTCTTGGTCCAGAAAGAATGATTTTTGTTATTTCATGTAAATCCGTTCAGTAGTTTTTGAGATATTGACAAAAATAAATTTGTATATATAGGGACGCAGATCTTCCTCGGATCCGACAGTCCCCATGCTGAAATCTGATTGACTGCCAATACTTCAACCAGGAAGTGTTGGCAGCCATCTTGGGATTTGGCTTCAGTTGAGTCCCACCCAAAAAAGTTTAAAAAAAGTAAAAGAGGGCAGGGTAGGAATACCCTGATCCCCTAACTGTGGTCCTGGAGCCCTCTTGTGAACCTGACAGGGCCAAAAAGCATTTATTTTACATTTTTGCCATGGAAATGCAATGGAGCCACGAATCCGGGCCAGGTCCCGGGGCCATTTATTAAAACAAGCATTTGTAATGAAATAGGTCTTGCATTTTTGAGAGTTAGAGCTATTGCCGTTGTAAATGACAATATATTTTACCTATGGGTTTTGGTTTGGAGTGTAGTGGATGTATGAACAGAAACGTAGCCAGCACTATCTAGAGGACTAAGAATGGGGAATTACTACTGGAAACAGAGACACACATGCAGCACTGGCTAGAGGATTTAAAATGGAGGAGTTAGCAAAAGGACCAGAGAAGCAGCTACAGCACTGTTTAGGGGACGAAGAATGAGGAATTACCACTGGGAACAGAGACATAGCTGCAGCACAGTCTGGAGAACTTAGAATGGGTTAGTTAGTGAAGGGACCAGAGAAGCAGCAGCAGCACTGTCTAGAGGGCTTAGAGTGAGGAATTACCACTGTGACCAGAGACACAGCTGCAGCACTGCTTAGAGGATGTAGAATGGGGGCCTGCGGACCAACAACTCCCCAGGGCTTTAAATAATGAAGGAGGGGGCTGACGGAGCCACCCACCTCAGGCTCTATTAGCCCTGGGGACCACCACCTCCAGGTAGCAAGCGAACACTGTTGGGGGACTGCGTTGACCACCCGGGAACCACCACCTCCCTGGGGCTAAATACCACAAAATGGGGAACTCGCGGACTCCGCTGGGCCCTGGGACCACCACCTCCCGGGGGTAGCCAGTACACAAGAAAGGAGGGGGGCACACAACCCTCTTCTGGAGCCATACATGGGCCCAGGGACCGCCACCCCCTAGGGTCAGCTCCTGCTATGTCCCGGGGAGCCCACCCCCTGGACATAGCTGTTTGCTTTTGCTTGGTGGGAGGTTTGACAGCTCCTGCCAAGGACAAGCAAACACTCGGGTTCCAGTGGGCAGGAGCTGTCAAAGTGCTCCCACCCGCTGGAAGCTGAGGTTTCATCTCTTTACCTGCCAGCAGACATGTCGGAAGGGAAAAAGATAAAAACAGATTTCTCTTGCACAGAGGAAGCTGCCTTTCCAGCAGCTCCCTCCATGTGAGAGTAATGCTGGCTCCCGCCGAAGGTGGGGAGCCGGCTGGGACAGCGGGGGCCTTGAGGCTTCCCCCGCTGTCCTGGGGGAAGAGAAGGTAGAGACAAAATAAAGGTCAGCAACAAACAGAAAGAGGCAAAATAAAGGTGATCTACGAGCAATGAGAGCAAAATAATGGTGAGAAACTAGCAGAAAAAGGCAGAATAAAGGTTGGCAGCGAGCAGAAAGAGCAAAATAAAGGTGAGAAACAAGCAGAAAGAGGCAGAATAAAGGTTCGCAGTGAGCAGCAAGAGGCAAACTAAAGGTGAGAAACTAGCAGAAAGAGGCCTAAATAGAGGCCGCCAGCAGCAAGAGGCAAAATAAAGGTGAGAAACAGGCAGAGAGGCAAAATAAAAGTCAGCAACGAGCAGAAAGAGGCAAGATAAAGGTCCGCAACTAGCAGAAAGAGGCAGAATAAAGGTCAAAAAGGAGCAGAAAGAGGCAAAATAGAGGTCTGAAACCAGCAGCAAGATGCAAAATAAAGGAGAGAAACAAGCAGGACGAGGCAAAATAAAGGTCTGCGATGAGCAGAAAGAGGCAAAATAAAGGTCAGCAATGAGCAGAAAGAGGCAGAAGAAAGGTCAGAAACGAGCAGAAAGAGGCAAAATAGCGGACAGAAAAAGAAGCAGGAAAGGGTAAACGGGGGTATGAAAATGAGCAGGAAAGGCAAAACAGTGGGCAGAAAAACAAGAAGAAATGGCAAAACAGAGCAGAAGAGGGCAAAACAGAGAGCACTCAGACACTCAACCACCCACTCAGACAATATCACACTGACTCACAGACCCAGTCAGACTCACCCACCCACTCACAGACTTTCTAAGACACTCATACACTCATTCACACATTCAATCACAAGGAGTGGAACCAGACTGGGGTATCTCCTTTCTACCTGCTTAGCAACCCGCTTAACAGGGAGGGCTTGCTCCTCGTCACACTGTGGTGCCCTGTTTGTTGTTAGTCCAATAGTAGTGGCCAAAACTTGACTGTTGGCAGCCACTGCACCCCCGGAATTAGGGACCTGGATCGGCATAATTGGTGGGACAGAATTAGATGAGGGACCGGCTAGAGAACACTGAAGTTCCTGAAGGCAAACAGGAGTCTTATCAGCAGCCAGCTTTGCCAATTGGGCCTCAACAGATGCAAGGTGATCAACAACAGGGTGCAATTTAACACCCAACAAATTACTTAAGTATTTACTCAAGTGCTCCTCTGGATCTCCTGGTATAGCAGGTATAGAGGCAGGCGCAGACTCAATACGAGTCCTACTGCAGGCTGCAGTTTTACCCTTAGTTGCAGGGGGCTTACTTTTCATGGCTTTCTTTCTGCGTTTAGATATTGGCCCAATGTCAGACGAACATGTATGATTAGGTTCATTCTCTTGTACCTGAACTTCCCCCCGCCCCACCCAGCATTTCACTGAAAGTAAGGCCCATGTCTGCAAGGCACACATCAGCAATTGCTCCAGCTGGTAAATTTGGTGTTGGAATGCTGAAAATCCCTAAAAGAGGAGGCTCAGGGGTGCCTGCAAAAGCCCAACAATTATCCTGGGAGGAAGACAAAGGTGGAGCACAATCCTCAATAGAGATGACCCTCTGCCACTCTAATTTCGTTAGATACAATGTCCACTGCCGGTGTCCAGAAATTATAATAGTGGATTGTGTACGTAATGGAGGAACGATGGAGACTCCAGAGGTACCCTTTCTTTTTTCCATGCCGATATACGCAGCAAGGCTTATGAGGGAGAGGAGAAAGAAGAATCCCAGAACGACAAGGAAAAAATAAACACACAGTACCTTTAGATGAATGTATGCTTCCATGTAGCCAGGTCACAGGACTAAAAGGGGTGGCCCAGCCCAGACTATGCTGGGCTATGACAGGCTAAGACGGGCCCATCTTGGCCCGGTCTTCTCCCAGGCACAAGCCTTGGCACGTCCCACACGCATTCCACTCTGCAGGAGATGTCGCATTGTAATGCTGGCCCTGTCTCCCCAGTGCCGAGTATGGTGGGGAACATAGTCCCACCCCAGCAGGTCCAAAAATGCACACCAAGAGCGGGCAAGTAGCAAGCTGGCAGTCCTGCCTGAATTGGTGTACCATGCTGCAGGAGATGTCAGGTGCTTCTCAGCGCATTGTAAAGCTGGCCCCACCTCCACAGTGCTGATTATGCTGGGTGACGTAGTCCCAGCCTAGCAGGTCCAAAAATGCACATCAGGAACTGGCAAGTTGCAGGCTGGCAGCCACGCCTTAATTGTTGTCCTGTGCAGTGAGAGATGTTGGGTACTTTTCAGCATGTTGTACAGCTGGCCCCGCCTCAGCAGTGTTGAGTATGCTAGGGGACGTAGTCCCACCGCAGGAGGTCCAAAAATGCACACCAGGAGCTGGCAAGTTGCAGGCTGGCAGTCTCGCCTGAACTTGTGTCACACATTCATTGTCAAAAGTTAGTGGTTACATTTAGGAAATAAAATGTAAAAAACCTTAAGAATTCCCTTAAAAACCAAAGGTTACAGGGACGTTATAGGTTGGAAACAACATTTAAAAAACCTTAGAAATTCACTGAAAAAAACGAAGGTTACAGGGACGTTATAGTTAGGCTCAGATTTCACTCATATAAAACCAGTGAAATTCAGCAGTTATAGTTTTTTTCCCCCGAAATTTTATATAGCGCGAACTTGACCCGAAATCAGGTATCAGAGCGCTTTACATGAGCACCAGTTGCGTTACATGAGGACACATTCATTTTTGTTAGGCACGGGAAGATTAAGTGATTTGCCCAGAATCACAGGATGTTGAGCGTCATTGCCGAGACTCGAACCCGGTTCCCAGATTTGAAGTCAACCGCCCTAACCGTTGTGTTCATAGGCAGTGCATTGTGGGGGCGTAAGTTATAGTTAGCTCAGCTAACTATAACTGCTGAATTTCACTGGTTTTGCACAAGTGAAATCTGATCCTAACTATAACGTCCCTGTAACCATTGTTTTTTTCTGTGAATGTACCCACACAAACACACCATATATTAACCTGTGCTCACCCCCGAGTAGCTTGTCAGATAGCAGTCAGTGCTGAGTATGCTGGGAGACTGTGAGGAAATCCATCCCGGCCCCCAAAACATACCTGCACAACCGGACGAGGGTCCGCGTTCTGACGACCGGTGGCAGGACGTGACCCGGAATCAAAACAAGGATCCCATCCACTTCCGGGAAATAACCCCTCCCTATCATGTGTCATCACAGGACGAGACGGGTTGGTTGAACCCTACACCTGGAGGCGGTGCTAACCCCGGAAAGACTCTTGTGGAGAGAGAGAAAACGGACGATCCGGAGATAACGAGGAGAGACCTGGTATCGTGGAAAGGAGACGGAGACATCTCGACAGAAGCTGAAGTCCCGAGAAATCCAGAGGAGCGAACACGAGAGGAAGGCGGAACAGAGGAAAAATCCGAGAGTTGGAGCGAGGAGTGGTGGTGTTCACCGGAGGATGCGGAAGTGCGGCCGCAACTCAGGAGAGTTGCGGGTGAGTGCTGACGGGACGGGTGGGCAGCTGTTTAGGAAACGAGCACGGCGGGAAGGTGGGGAGCACGAAAAGACTGGCACCTGGCACTGTTTTTGTCTGTCCTCACTAGACACATCCTAAGAAAACCCTCAAACCACTGATTCAAGACACATAGTGGGCAATTAAAGTTGTGTTATTGGACAAAACCGCTGATACGCTGTTAAATGTAGTTGGTGTTCACCCCGAACTGTGGAGAGAACTTGCAAACTACGTTGGAGAAAACCGTGGAAGAAGCATTCCACAATTATTTGTTCTTTCTATTGTTTCTTTTGTTAAACCCCCCCCTTTCCTCTGTGCACCGAACGGGTGAGGTGAAGGGATTGCGTCTTACTTTTTTTTTTCCATTTACTGACTGCTCCTTTGTTTTCCTCATTTCCGAGCCTCCGGGGAATGCATCCAACCAGGAGACGGTGAGAAGAAGGAACAAGGATACTGGAAGGAAGAGAAAGACCCGAGATACACCGAGAAGTCCCTTATAATCAGGCTGTGAAATTTGAGAGACCAAATAAAATACCATCATTAAGAAATATATCCAGCTTCCGCGGCTGTTTATCCAGCCTGCCCTCCCACAGGTGGTGTCAGAAGTGGGATCCGGAGACATGGAGGCCGTGATTACCCAGATGGCAGAGAGCCAACGTAACTTGGAAAAGGTCCTGGAGAAGTTCTTATCGGTGGCCGAAGAGGACCGAGAAAAGCTACAACAGGCATTGACCGGTCAAAGCCAGACACAAGAAACCGCCATGGGAAAGCTAGCCGAGGCCATAGGGCAACAGCGGGGTTATACCTCTCTACCCTTCATTTTGTCATGCAGAGGTATGTGAGCAGTGAAAATCCTGACAAATTTTTCAACAATTTCGAACGAATGGTGTTGGCGGCAGCCAGGCCCGCGGACAAACGGGGTCAATACTTGGGTCCGTTATTATCAGGAGACCTACAGGCAGCATATCAGGTGGCAAATTTTGCAAGGAGTGACCCCATATGCAGACATTAAACAGTGTATATTGGAATGATTGGGTATTGACGACGAGACATATAGGATACGACTGCGACAGATTAAAGAGGGGCCTCAAGAGACACCCAGAGCTTTGTATTTCCTAGTAAAGGACATGGCTGACAGGTGGTTGAAACCCATATCCACAACCAAGGAAGAGATAATGGCCAAAATTTATTTAGAACAGTACTTGTCATCCCTTCATCCCCCGATACAAAAGTGGGTTCGACAGCATGCCCGTCTCACACTAGAGTCAGCTGTGGAGATAGCCAGTGCTCACAGCAGAGCACAAGAAATCCAGAAGGGCCAAGAGGAGACACCTTGGAGACCCGGAGGAAGTGGGGGTCATCATCCTCCTCGACCCTCTATCGTGAGGAAACCAGACCCTGTTACAGTCATACCCGGTCCTCCTGTGTTCAGACCGCCAACGGCTGGACCACAGTGTTTTCATTGTGGTGGTATAGGGCATATAGCAAGGTTCTGCCCACAGAAAGACGAACCTATGGAGATTGGAGTCATAAGAAACTACTACTGTTCCCCTCCAGAGAAAAAAAACACCTCCCTACCATTGCCGGCTTTCCGTGAACGGACAACCAGTCACAGCCTTGGTGGACACAGGCTGTCTCCAGAGTGTCCTACGACCCCAAGACCTGAACCAAGGGATAAAACACACTACGGGGACTGTGACCATACAATGTGTACACAGAGACAAAAAATATTACCCTACCACTGATGTTTCTATCCAATACAGGTCAGAACCAGCGTCAACCCTACGGGTAGGGCTCTTCCCACAATTACCAGAACAGTTAATCATCGGAAACAATTACCCCACCCTGACTGGGTTACTCCAAGAAACCCAAGAAGAGGGAGAAAAGTGGTGGGACACCGCCCCTTTTTCCTGGGATGACAAACCGGAATGGCCACCTTCGAAAGTTAGAAAAAGCCGGAAGCAAAGACAAGAAGAGAAGAAGAATCATGTCTGTGTTTTTCCTGTCCTAAGAGAGGAAACCCCCTGGGAAACCGACAGGAATTTCCATGCAGCTCAAAGAGAGGACCCTGTTCTGCAAGAGGCTTGGAATAGGGCAACAATGCAAGAAGACCCCCTTCAAGAAGGTCCCCAATTTTTTTGTGAAGAATGGGTTGCTATATAGAAAGGGGGGCCCAACACAACATCCACAGTTATTAGTACATGGACCTTTTCGTGATAAAGTCCTCTACCTTGCACACAGTCATCTGTTGGGTGGGCATTTTAGTAATGAAAAAACCGAGAAGGCCATCTTGGAGAGATTCTACTGGCCAGGGATATACCAGCAGGTAACAACCTACTGCCGTGAATGCTCCATATGCCAGAAGAATAGCCGATATAGGCCTGCCCGAGTACCCCTTCATCCGCTCCCCATCATAGACGAGCCCTTTTGTCGAGTAGGCATGGACATCATAGGTCCCTTGTTACCCTCACGGAGCGGGTGTCATTATGTGTTGGTCTTGGTCAGTGATGTCATCAGTGATGTCACTGTCCATGTTATGAGTGATGTAATATGTGTGTTCATAGGCAGTGCATTGCGGGAGAGTAAGTTATAGTTAGCTCAGCTAACTATAACTGCTGAATTTCACTGGTTTTGCACGAGTGAAATCTGAGCCTAACTATAATGTCCCTGTAAGCTTTGTTTTTTTCTGTGAATATACACACACAAACACACCATAACACACCATACCATATATGAACCTGTGCTCACCCTCTAGTAGCTTGGCAGAGAGCAGTCAGGCTTAATTTAAGAGGCAATGTGTAAAGCATTTGTGCAATACTTTAAACTGTAAAACAGTAAAAACGCCACACAATAAGATAGCACACCTTTTTAGAAAAATAGAGCTTAATTTACTAAATAAAACAAGACCAAAACAACAAAAATCCAATAAGTAGAATCGGAGTTATTGATTATTTAAAAAAGCATAAGCGCCAACAAGGAACATCTGGTCGCACTAGACCTGGGTAAAGTCAAAAGTTCAGGCTGACTGTGAGGGAGTGCGGGCCGGTTACAGGGACCAGATTGGGCCTGCTAAGCAAAAGTACCTTGGTCCGGGCAGTATCAACGTCGATGTTCATGTCTATTGAGGAGCTGTGGAGTGCAGAGGGCAATGTGTCGCGATTCATCCATGAATTGACAGTGATGTGCTGGTCCTAGCAGTGCAACTGAGATGAAGTGTTGGCTTCGATGAGATGGGAGTTTCGACTTCAACGTCGATAGTGTCGTTGAGGGAGATGCAAGGACTTTGCTTGAGGAGCGTTGTGCAGTGGTGTCTCCAAAGGAGGTTCCGAGCCACACTTATGCAACAATGTCGCTGTTCTGGTCCATACAAACAGGGGCGATGCACCAGTTCTTATCCATGCAGTGGCAAAGATATGTCAGTGCTGACCAAGCAAAAGTGATGATGCACCAATTCCATCTCCGCAGCGGTAATATGTTAAACAAGCACCTTAGGCTCACTTTCAAGGTTCCAGGACTGGGATGGCATCACTTGGCAGAGCAGACTCACAGATGGCCTGGGTTTTCCCAGCGGTGACAGGCAGTGAAAACTGACCTGTATGTTGGTCCATCTAAATTAGGTGGGTAGACAAAGATGTTGTAGTCTGACAGCCCTTACGCTTTCAGGGCATCTGAGTGGTCTAACCATGGTGGAGACGGAGTACTCTCCACCATGGTTACACCAAAGGTACAGCCTCATTTAAATCAGGTGGGCGGATGATTATGCTGTAGATAAAGATACTCCGTCACCATTGCGACGAAGTATCCTAATGCCAACAAAAAAGTCAGGCTCATAGTGTCACCTAGCACCAATATGTCTGTTTGTTGTGGACCATTCCTTGTTTTCAATGATCTGCAGTGTCCATGGCGCTGGATTTTGTACATCTTCTACCAGGACAGATGAGCAAAAAGTGCATATGCTTTTTTTCTAAAAAACATGCACGAAAAAAACATTTCAGTGCACAAAGAATGGAGAAACAAACTAAAAACACAAATCTGACAACTGCCTTTAGTCACAAATTGGGTGAGAGGGAGACACGGAAGAACTTGTTCAAACGCTGAATGATTATCCCAGGCCTTTTCAGCTGTGAGAGTCTTATTACGAGTTCGGCTGTCCAATGGACCGCCGAACCCGTGGTGGCGATCCGCCTGCCGCATTAGGACTGTGGCAATTGGACTGCCACAGGACCACTGCTGCCACCAGGGATCCACAATCCCTGGTGGTGGCACAGCGGTCTGAGGCCCTTTATATGCCTCTGCTGCACCACCAAGCATATTAGGGGTTTCCGCACGCCACACTTTTCGTGGCAGTGCGCCTGCCATGAATAGTGTGGTGGTGAGGAAACTAAGGGGACCCAAGAGGTGTATACAGTAGAGCACATGGTGTGCCCCCGTCTGCTTGCAACCCTATGTTCCTACACAGAAATAAATGCCCAACATTGTGCATTTTGGTCTGTGCAGAATCATGCTTTGGCGTTCCCATTGCGGGACCTATTTCATGGGAATGCTAAGAAAACTTCCCACCAGTGACTTAAAAAGTCATAATCTGGCAGGCGGTCTATTTTGGCTTTGGCGGTGAGGGAGAGGGGTGGCAGTGTGGCGGCCCCGCTCCCACACTGCAAAAGTCACAATAAAGGCCCTTAGAGTTCATGCTGTGATTGGAACACACATGACATAATGAAGCCGGGAACTTGAGAGGTTAAAGTTAACTACTCCTCTAAACACAGTATCATTAGAAAGAACTGCAGCCTCCTGAGTGAACAGCAGCCGTTTTTCACCCTCTTCTGCATACTGTCCCAAAACTCAGCTACTGGCAGAGTCCTTGGAAGTGCAGGGACCAGAGTAAACAGACAAGTCAGCACTCCATTGTAATGACCCTGCAATGTTCTAAATCCAAGGCAGTGCTACAATGAGTCCATAGTACACTGTTTTCACACTATGGTGCATATTTATGAAATTATGGCGCAGCGCAGTAAGTCATCTTGCTGCGCCATAGAGAAAGTGCAGGAATACACAGAATTTAAAGAAAAACGGTGCATTCCTGCCTTTTCCCTGCATTAACACACTTTAGACAGCCTAGCGCCAATGCAGGCACCCTTGCACAATGGTGCTAGGGTGCCTGTGTTGTAGACAGGATTGCTTTTGTGCAGGAGGGACACCTTCCTGCACATAAACAATCCTGAAAGGCATATTCCTCTAATTATGTGTGCTGCAGAATGCAGCACACATAGCAAGAGGAAGTAATGAGGAGAAATAAAGGAATTTCTCCTAGTTACACCTCCCCTGGGAAGGCATAAGATTTTGGTGCATTCCCAAGTTCTTGTAAATCTGGGCATGCGTCAAAATCCATGGGAGTTGCGTGGGAACAGCCACACAATGCCCATGGAATGCCTACCTAGTTCAGACTAGCGGAGCACAGCTATTTGCAGTGTGTTGTGCTAAGTGGTGGCTGCTCCCAGGAACCAGTAGAGGGGCAGGGAGAAACACACAAAAAAGATCACTTACCTGCCGGCCGCCGCCGCCTCTCCTCCGTCCTCTCCGTCCTCTTCCTGGCTTCTGTGGGAATAGAAAGCAGGAAGCACCCAGGCTCCCCTAAGCCAATCACAACGCTGCAATGCTCAGCACTCAGACAGGGAATGGGAGCCTGGGCATGTTCTATACCCAGGCTGTAATACAGCCTGGGTGGAGAATATGCAGTGTGCATGACTGTTTGGCCGGCCCAAGAATGGCTGGCCAAACAGTCATGAGCACTCAGAGAGTGCCACCGCCCCGGAAAACTGCCTCAGCATGGAAAAATAAAATGATAATAACCTCGCATTATTATCATTTTTCTTTTCCTTTTTTGCAGTGCTGAAAGGCTGTGGGGCGACGCACCTCCGCCTTAGCGGAGGAGCCGCCCCTGGTTCTGCTACTCCAGATTTATGAAGCCACTCAGAGCCACACAAGTGGCTTTACGCAGCTTCATAAATCTGTCTTAGAGGTGTGCATCGAGCATGTACCACATTGTGTGGTGCAAACGCGATGCAACCCTCTTATAAATATGCCCCAAATATTGTACTTTATGAGAGCTATTATTTTAAGAATATGTCAGAAATATTTAACACCACCCTTCAATTCTTTATTATTTTAGCATCCACTCCCAGAACATCTGTATTTACACACATTTTTCTCTTAGCTGAGATTATTTTTTCTTAACTTTGCTATAATTGACACGAATGCCTTTAGCACACCTATACATATCTCTGCAGATTTCTCTTCCCCAATCATGTGGCTAAAAATGAAGATTTGGTTATGACTCCCTTGAACTCCATTCGAGACGGGCTAACAAGCATGAAGTCAGGCAAGTCCACAAGTGAAATAGCCACTCCGGGTTTACGCTCTTGTTCTCTACTACCTTTACAACACCTGGGGGTCTCTTTTCAGATCTACAATGCTATTTCATTGAGTTAGTACATTCTATGTCTACCTAAAGTTACCCTTGAACTATATCTTTTTACTAGCCTTGAAATCATTCTCCTCAAGATTCCACACGTGAATGCTGACCTTGACATTGTTGGGTAATGTCTGTCGAAGGAGTGAAGGATATAACCCTCTCACCAGTGATGAATAAACTTACTTAAGCAAGAGGCAAGATACTTCCTGTCTCTGACGTGTACAGTCGAGCATCAGTCCTCGAGGCTTTTGTACTGAAATCCCAGCTGCTGCCAGCTCTCTTGTTCTTTCCATGTTTGTACATGATTCCAAGTGTAATTACATGACACATCGCCCTAGCTAAGAGCAATTTTAATTTGAAAAGTATTTTTGCCAATTTGCCTACTCGGTGTATTTCCTCATAAACATGAACTCTGGGTTGGTGGAAGAAAGGCGGGAAAACAAATATTTGTTGCGGTAGTAGGCACCTGCTTCGGGGATGGGCAACAATGGCCGACCTCAACATCAGCCAGGCTACTGGCTATCATCAGACATGACACTGTAGCTGCGGGGGTAACATTTACATCTAGAACAGCAATAAAGATGAATTGCAACAAATATTTTTTTCTTCCCAGAAAAGAGATTCTTGGTGGCTAAACCATGTGTCAGAGTGGCACATTGCATGGCTTTTCTCCTCCAGGGATTTAGTTGTAACTCCAACGAGAATGGTCCTAAATAAAAAAAACACTGCAGTCTTAGCTTGTTCAGTGCCTTTTGTAGAATATGTTTTTGTTTGGATTACATCTCCCCCAATGATAATCACTCTACTAAGAAATTCCACTCCATCGCTTTTCACCCACTATGCTACTTAATCAGAAACCATCCATAAGCAAATCAGTCTTGGTGCTGCTCCAATAGGAACAACCCATCCTGAACTGCCAGACCAGGTCCCCTCCAGAGGGGGACACAAGTAACTCCAGACTGGTTTTATCCTACTTAGGACTCGTCAGTGAAGTATTGCTTGACCTCTGTGACACAGTGAGCACAAGATCCATGTCTGGGAAAACCCATCACACTTAGGCCCTAAACTTTAACTATACTTAACTCCACATATATGTACCTTGAGGATATATATATTTTCAAAGTACGTAGATGTGGGGATAAGAATAGTAAATCTATACTTACCTCATTGCACTTCTCTTCTCGATATTTTGGTCCTCGATATTTTTGACACAATATTCTGTCCACACAATATTTCTTTCCTCGATATTCTGTCAGGCGACCAATTAAAAAAAAAAATCTTTGAACACTTAATTTAAGATTTGATGTAATGTGGCCATTATGCAGCTAACTGGCAAGTGGATGAGTTGTCCTAGGAGTCTGACTAATTGATGGGTGATTTGTTTCGGTGACTTTTGTTAGGGATATTATGCACTTTACCTTATTAGTCTACTTGTTAGGTGTGAGGAATGAGTTCTGTCCATTTAATCCCCCTGGAGTTTTCACATTTTAGACTACCCGGTTCATGGACTTCCACATGAATGAGTCTCACTACCTGAGTCTCATTCTCTATAAGCTCTATTTTCATGGGTTGGGAGTGCTATCCCTCAGAGTCTGCTTTTTAAGATGAGGTCTCCTGATTTGTATCTAAGTTACGAAGCTCTGGGCTGGTTTCACATGAACATGTATGCACATGCATTAGCACACATGTGGGCTGAGCATGTGAGACTATCATCTAGCTTAGCCTGAAAGCCTGTTGCAGAATGGAGCCTTCAGGAGTTTGTGCTGGCCTGGTGTAGGCCTTATAATGTGAGTGGGCATTAATACTGAGTATGTACCTCTGTAACAATTACTGAAAAGTCTGTGTGCTTCATGGTATTAAACCCTTTGGGTGAAATCTACAGTAAATTGCAGATTCTCGATAGTTAGGCCTAAAGACGCTGTTGACATGTCAATATTACTGTAAATCACAATCCCGATTGTAGATTTTACATTAATTTCCACGTCTGCACTTCTAATGGCACTTCGAAATTGATCATTTTTCTCTGACCCAGCTGGAGGATCAAAGCCCTGGCTATTCAATAGAGCCATCTGACATTGTTTGGACTTGTTCCTGGGAAAGGAAGAGGTAGGGATGGGATCTGCATGTGATAATTACCAATCACACAGCACCTAGCCTGGGAAGGCCCACTCCTACAGAAACAAAGGAGGACAGCCAGACCTCTGCATCCAAACACAGTAGGGGCTCCACTTTGAAGTTTTGGCAGGAAGAGATCAGGTAGCTGTGGCAATTAGGGTGTGGTTATAGGCTTTCAAAGAGGTTTTTTAACAGACCACTTCAAGTTACCATGTTAGGATGTCCCAAAATGCTGTGGAGGAGGGTTGGACAGGAGTGTAGATATAAAGTGTCACCTTAGGATTGGGCAGAGGTGCCTGCCTTCTAGAACTTTCCATCCCATGCAAAAAGCCCTGCACAAGAGAGAGACGTTTGAGAATAATCTATCCCTGGGGGAAGCAAGCACCAGAAGAATACCCAATGGAAAGATAGAGTATATCTGACCTTTGCTGCAAGAAGGGATTCATAGACTTCTGACTTCAGTTGACAGCCAGAGACTAGGATTTGTTTTTCCAAGGCAAGTGGCACTGTCCCCTTACACCTACAGAAGGATGGACCGGCTGGAGAGACCCTGGGGTGCTCCCCTGGATCTTCTATGGACTGGTCCTGCAGGAATGTGATCTCCAGAAGGAAGAGGGACTATGATTTCTTCTGCCCCAGGTGCTCTGCAAGTAGCCAACCAGGAGGCCATGAGGCCTGGAGGGTGTAAGCGGGAGGAAGGGAATTTGTTTTGGGGACCATGGGGGTGCTGGTGAAGAAAACACCAGGCCCAGAAGAGGTGGCAGGTGACCAGGCAGGATACTTGTCCTGCGCTGGGAGGGAACACAATAAAAATCAAGCTCCCAGGAGACAACAAACACAGCAAGAACTTTGGTCCACCGGGTGAACAGAGTATGGCTGGGTCGTGAGTAGGCCCTCTACGGCTTGCTAAAAATACTATGAGGGAGGGCCAAGGCCATGGGGGTCGGTCAAACAGGAATGGGGATGAGGAGGGGCTTTCTCTCTCCTCACAAAATGTCCTTGTTCCCAGTTGACAGAAGCCGAAGACAATGGGGAAAAGAAAATGTAGTATTGCCATGCTCTTTTACTGGAAATGTCCCAGGAGGCCTCCATGTCCCCGAGTATGGAACATACAGGGAGCACCACCGTTCTCTAGAAGCATCTGCTACCTGGAGAGGCCAGGTCCTAGAAACCCTGTAGTGTGCCTCCCCTCCTCCATGTGCTAGCATCTGGGGCAGCAGGAAACACACTACCAACACCATCCTGCCTGCTCAGAAGTGAGCGGTATATGAGGAAATGCTGCTTTCTTGCTGGCACAGTACAATGTAGGCCAGTCAGGGAGCTGACAGGCCCTCACAGGTTTGGACTTCCCACATAGCCCAAGGCCTTTTGGGACCCGGGTGCTCCACAGAGGCGCAGGGATATCTGGCTTTGCTTAAAAAGCAAAAGTAAAATTTAGGGTGCAAGGCCGTCTGAAAAAAAACCAAAAGGCATGTGCTACGGCATGAGTCCACTACTCAAATATTCAAGGGCCAGGAGAAAGAAGCACTCCAAAATCCTCTGGAGCGCTGGGGAAATTTACCTGTTCTGCTTCTGTGGTGCCCCATACAGGTCAGCGACACCACCAACATTTTTATGGAAGACTGGGAGGGCTGCCAGAAGTGCAGTACCCACAGCTCCAAATATCACGCTAAGTCTCCGAGGTGAAGGGAAGCATAACTTGGGGGGTGGGGTTATGCATTACTGCAGACACTCTTGGAACATGGGCTTTCGCTCAGAGGTTCTGGAAGTTCTGGAGAGTGACAGAAAGCCTTCAGTTGGTGGGCACGAAGGCTGCAGTAGTAGCATATTAAAAGTAGTAGCAGTCAGTAGACCTTCCTTTAGATAGCAGCACCCCATTATATTGTGTTTAGTAGTGTACGTGGTGGTTATTGTGGTTATAGGGTTTAGGATTACCTAGGTGTGTGAACTGGGGTGCAAACTGTTAGGAGAGTTTCACCATGGATATTTCCACATGCCATCATGTATATATTTGTAAACTAGTGCATAATATTTAGTAGTGTGTGTAATAAAGTACTTTTCATTTTTATAAGTAAATGTGCTGACTGGACAATGATTTATTGGTGTTGGTTGCATGTATGTGGACTGGGATATAAAGTCACACCACTGCTCCTGATAGGCCTTGGATTGCTCTGCCTCGCTACTTTCAGAGAGTCATGTATTACAACAGGGTACTAGGGGGCATATTTACAAGTGGATTGCACCACTGGAGCATCACATTTTACGACGCTCCGGTGGCGCAATGCCCTGATCCATATTTACAAAGCAGCATTAAAACACTTTGCGTGGCTTAATGCCATTTTGTAAATATCGTACCCTTTCACACAGGTATCTGCATGAGAGGGGCATGCAATGGGTGCTGCTGTGGGTGCTCCACCGCAACACCCATTGCTTTTTGACGCTGACCCAGATTTACCAGGATGTGTAAATCTGAGGCAGTGCCAAAAACTAACACCACTGAAAAGCAGGCGTTAGAGTGGCGCAACAAGGAGAAATGCTTTTAGTTCTCCTTGTTTTTGCTTTTTCTATGTGTGCTGCATTCTGCAGCACATATAGAAGGAGCAAATCTACTTTAGTGATTGTTTATATGCAGGAAGGCGTCTCTTCCTGCACATAAACAATTATCACTGCAACACAGACACCCTTGCACCATGTCACAAGGGTGTCTGTGTTGGCGCTAGGCAGGTTTTTGTTAGCGCCGGCACAAGGGTAAACAGAGGGGTGCGCCGTATTCTTGTTAATACGATGCATCCCTGTGTTTTTTTAAATGATGCAGTGTGGTGCTGCTAAATTGCTTGCAGCGCAGCGCTGAGCCATTTCTTTGTGAATGAACAGGCGCCCCCGCGCCTAGGGGAGGGGCGCCCTTAGTTGCGCCATGTAACTGAGCCCCCTCCGGCTGGGCTAAGAAGGAGGTGGATTTGATAAGGAGGCCCGGGGATGTCATGAAGTTGCGCAGGAATGCAGGGGAGTGTTATTTAAGGCTGCGCCTTTCAGTTTTCGGCCTCTTTGTCCCCTCGGACCTCCAGCAAGCTGCAGAGGCGTGTCGTTGACGAGGAGAGAGTTCCAGTCGGCGGTGTGCGGAGTGTGGCACGGGAGGTTTGAGGGGGCCTAGGCGTAGTCGTTTAGTGGTAAGTAAAAATAATAAAGGTATCGGAAGGCAAGGATAGGGACTAAATTGTTAGTATTACCGCTGAACAGCTCGGGGTCACGGGGTGATTTCGAGATCCGGGGGCCACCGTGAGATGAAGGGGGCATCGGGATCCCGGGCTGTGCGCGCCTAGTTGGATGGGAACTTCCGCGCAGTTGCTGGGCAAGGTGTGGCAGAGTGAAAATAAAGTCATTTACCTGAAGGAGTGTACGGGTCGTCCAATTCGGTGGCGAGGCCGCGCAAGGGCATGACAGAGCTCCGGTGGTATTCCGTTATGGGAAAGAAGTCGGCGGCATTGGGTTGAGCGCAATGCTCGAGGAGTGGTCTTCACTGTGATTTCGCGCGGGAGCGAGGCCGTGTTGTGGGGGCGTGGCCCGGTGGGTAAGGCGCTCGTTTTTGGCACCGGGGAATCCGGGTTCATGCCCCAGGGGGGGCAACTAGAAGTATTGCAATTACTTGCTAGCATAATTTCTGTGCATGCCTTTCAAATATTTCTAAACATTGATTGACACGCTTGTCGTAATTGCATCAGCCACGCCCCCCCACCCCCCTTTAGAGAGACCTCGTAGTTTTTCAATCCTACGCAACTCAGGCCCATTCAAGGGCCGACGTAATTAATTGAAACAGTGCTGATATGGCGCATTCATGGTTGCTTCGGTCTCATGAGCGGTGTGCTCCTCCCGCATTTAGTCGCAACAACGATAAAACTTTACCATATTAAAATATCTACGTTGTACAGGGTGCGCAAGTCCGGCGTATGCAATATTATTACTCATTGGATCCTTATGTTCAACGTTGTCGGAATGTCTTGTATTCCCGGAAAAGTTGCTCGTCTTGCTGCAACATGCTCGCTACCCCACTGAGCTAAGCACGAATGACGGCGGTGATATGCACTTTGGGCACAGTTTTAGTGTTTGCTTAAGTTACACGATAACTGCTGGAAATAAGCCTTTACTATCACGGAACAATGTTTCCTGGAAATCGGAGCTGTTATCTGTAAATCCTTTCTAATGTGGAGTAGAGGGTGTAGCCTTACAGCTAAAGCGGTCGACTTCAAAGCGGGGGAACAGGGTTCGAGTCTAGGAACCAATACTCAACTTCCCATGAAGCTGGGCAAATCACTTTATACCCCTGTGCCTAACAAAAAGGGAAGGTGTCCTCCTGTAACGAAACTGGTGCTCATGTGAAGCGCTTCGATACCCGATGTCTCGGGGGTCTAGTTCGCACGATGTGCAACTAATTGGGCTATGTGTCAGGTCGCAACGAATTGCTGTGTCATTTGTAATAACACTGGGCATTCATGCACACTCATTCTACATGCTCGGCACTTGGAAGTTATTTATAATGCCCGACATAACTTTCATTTGAAGCCCAAGCAACAACAAAAACGCTACTTTGTGGTGAAGTTGTTTAACATTTGCTGAGCATGTTATCTAAATTTTTAAAGGCTATTTGTAGCACAAAATCTATTACACAAAAGTGATATGGCGACGCTATTCCATTTACGGTGATGTCTCGAAGAAAGCTTGAGATCACGTTTTTGGTTGGGCCTGAATATGTTTTTTATGATGTTATCAGTATGTGATCCAAGAAACGGCCCCCTCTCCATCAGCTGGGGAGCCAGACTTCATGACACAGGGGCTCAAATATGTACACTACAGGATTGGTTTTAATATGACGTTATCAGTATGTGATCCAAAAAAGGGGCCCCCTGTCCATCAGCTGGGGAGCCAGACTTCTTGACACAAGGCAGAGCTCAAATATGTACACTACAAGATTGGTTTTAATATGGATGCAATGAGCCACCCCGGCGATGTGGGGTGGCAGTGCAGGAGCTTGTGTTTAAAAGAATTTCAAAGTTGAGAGGTGCGTTGGCATCGCGGGTTAGCTTATTACTTAGTACATTCCTCATTTAGGTTGGTTTTCAGTTTACTAAAGGCATTCTTTTGAAATGGTTCGTGTTTCGTTCTCCACATAAGTATTTATGGTTCAGGGGGCTACACCTACAGGCGTTCAGATCCCAATTCATATGTCTTAATATAAAGGCAACAAACAGGTAGTTCTTTTCTCAGCAGATTATTGTATGGGTTGTCAGGCCGGGCCGGGGGGGATTAGTAAATTAACACATCCATTGCAGGGCCCGGTGTTCCACCTCTTGGACACGGGTTCATTTCCCGGTGAGGTACATTTAGGATTTCATCTTGGCAGGGGTAGACACATAAACATAATTGTAGTCGATAAATAAGCATCTGTTATTCAGCGCCAATAGGCCCGTTGGGGGTGAAAGTGCACAGTGTAAATATGTCATGCTTTAGGTCAAGAGGCTATGGGCTGCGGCAAATGGGTAGTTACCCCTTGCCAGTTGGGATGGTGGTGGCGGACCTAAGGCACAATGTTTCTTGGTTGATATGCTTGTGGTGTCCTCGTCCACATGTGGTCCGTGTGGTGCAATAACCCATGCATTGCAGGTGCCGGTGTTCGACCTCATGCTAACGGGTTCAATTCCCAGCAGGTACGCTTTGCCTTTCATCTCGCGGGGGTGGACCAATAAGCAACATTCAGATGGCAAAATAAGCATCTGTTATTCACCGCCTCTTTGGGGGGGGGTGAAAGAACCCAATACAAATCATGCTATGTGGCAAATATGGATGGGCTGCTGCGACCTGGTAGTAACCCTTCGCCGGTCGGGATGGGGTTAGAGCGATGGCAGCACTGAGGCACAATGTTTCTGTGTTTATAGAGTTCTCTCCCACAGGTTCACCGCGCAGTGTGATTCATTTGGTAGAATGCGAGAACAATTGGTATATGATACTGTACGGGTTCTCTACTTTGGAAAATAAATAATACAGTCCCCGTTTTTGGGAGCGTCATTAAAAGGGTTGGTGTTCTTGGTTCTCAGTTGCTCATCGCCCCAAGGCGTGCGGTACATAATCCAGGAGAGGTATTTAAAGAGGTAGCTATCTACAGCGAGACGTTGGGTTATGCGTTTTGTTTAAGAGCATTATTACTCAGGAAGATGTGGCATTGCGGTATGGAACCTGCCTTATCTCAGGCATTAATTAACTGCATTTTAAAGCTCATCCCAACAATGTGGGGAAATTTATTGGTGGCATATTCAGTAGACTTTGTGGGGGGTGACTGGCAATTGAGGCAAAATTGGGGTAGCTTTACGTAATTGACAAACAGTGGCAGCAGTCCTTGGTGACGGTGGATGGTGTGCTATACAATTAACAACGGACTGGCCTTTGGGGATGGAATGCAAGTTAAGAGTCATCCCGATAGCAGGTAGCGATTTATTTGGGTCATAAGCCATAGTTATGTGGGGAAGGGTCAGCAGTCCTTAGTGAGGACCTATAGGGTGCCTTTGGGAGGAAATCCATTTCACATATTCATTACAATAGTATGTTCAAATTAATTGGGGCTTTGGCGTAATTTGGGATTTGCTTCATTGCCAAACAATTATAGGCAGATTTTCCTTTTTCTTTTAACAGTAGTTCCTATAAAGGACTATGCGGTGCAACACTATTAACATGCAGTGGGCCTCAGGAAGGGCATACCTAAAGAAGGGCATACATTATATTAGCGGAGGACTGGTGGTGTGCAGCACCATTAACAGGGAGTGGCCCGTGGGGAAGGAAATTCATGGTACAAGGACATCTCATTAAAGTATACAGTTTTATGAGATTAAACGCAATTGCCTAATATTTATCTGCAATGTTTCTCGTCCCCTTTTAATTGTCAGAATCCCAAGCAAGGGATGCGATTTAGTTGGGAGTAATCCACAGGCAAGGGGGATTGCTTACAATCCATTTACGTTATGATGGCTTTATTCAGTGGCCAAGGAGTTACATGCACAGTTACTGATTTTCTGTCCACGGATTCACAGTTTTAGTGAGCACCAAGGGTGGGCAAAGCAATTAACATTCAGTGGGCCGTAGGTACTCCGCCGGCGGGTGAAGTTAGCGTTCTCCGGCATCTCCTTCCTCATTCTGTGCTGATGATTGCCTTGCACCATGTAAAAAGAATACCGTAATACCGAACATTTAACATCCTTGGGTTAAGGTTCTTTGATTTCCGTTATGGCTAACCACCAACTGAGGAATAAGCTGGGACATTCAGGGCCAGGGTCCCACTTTAGGGGCACCAGAGCCCAAAAAAGGGGGAAGAGGAGGTTTTATGATCAGCTTCCTTTCATACATAAAGCCCACTCTAGCGGGAAAAATAGGTGGCATTTATGGTTTGTGTCTCCCGCATTTGCGCTTGACCGGTGGCAACAGCACCCCATTAATGGGCGTGGCCCGATACACGTACGTTAATATAGGCATTCCTTTGTTACAGAGCAAAGCAGCACGTCCATTAATATGGATGGAGTAAAAGTGTGGGGATTTTGCCTATGTTCAGGTACCCCAGGGGGCCAAGGTGCTATGCGGGGCCCGGCGGGTTCGTAATTCAACTATGTGCTGGAGTACATGGGGTGTACTGGCACAATGTGCACAGCTATGCGGGTCCGTAGCAGGCCAAGTGGAAAAATCTAAGTTCTAATATACGGCCAAGTCACAGTTCAAGTGCATTGTCTTGCCTAATTTTCCTTACTGCCATGAGGATAAAGTGTGTTACATAGCAGGTGCTGTTTGGGTGGCTTGTACAAGCTGAGAACACTGTCCTGGGCACACGAAATGAGGATAAAACAATGGTAGAGATGTCTTGTATTGTACCAATTTCGGTGGTCGACACCAGTGTATTGTTCAAAAGTATTTAATAATGCAACAATAAAAAACAACCAGCCAACACGTGTTTCGTCACATAAGGGAACTATCCCGTAACTTCTTCAGGGCTGAGTGGCGATGAAGAGTGACCAGACAGTGTCGAGAGGCCGGTGATAATTCCAACCCAGCCAGGGGGTCAAAGAGGACCAACCGGTCCACGTCACAGTTCCTGCTGGGAGAGTAGCCCAAAATGGTGGACCCCTATGGATGGGGCTGTAAGAAGGGCAGTATAGCCCTTAATTACAAGCGGACCTCTATATGGTGTAACACGTCAGGGTGTGACGTGTTGATGCAAGGGTGATAAAAACGAGGAAGAGTGGGATGCCTAGGGGTTAGTATTCTCGTCCGTCCAGTGTCTGGAGGAGGTAAATGGGCGGGTGCGCCGTACTACTCGAGTCAGTATGGAGAAGAAGAGAAGACACTGGTTCCGTCTCAATTTCCGGATGCGGATGTACAAGCTATACACTCTAACGCCGGTCCCCATCCACTCCATGTAGTCATGGACGCTGGGGGAAAGGGTCTTTTGATATTCGGAAAGCGTCAGTTAGGGGAGACCTTGTTCACACCTATGGTCGGCAGTAATACCTTAAGCAGTAGGGCTGGGGGTGTCCCAGTTAAGGCAATAATAACATCTGTAGAGCTGAACCATTTCATTGAAGAAATCTTGGCGGGTGCCGCAACAGGTACAAGTTGGCACAACTTGCTCTAGTTAGGTGAAAGGGAGCAGTTCCGCAGGGATGGGGTGCATCTCTCAGGAAATGCACGGGAGCTCGTTAACCACATTATACTGGTGGCTCTTTGGGAGCAGTGTCAGCGCCAGGGGGGGAGGGCGAGTGCACCGGTTAGCTTCTCACCCTGTGGCGGAGCACTGACAGTTAACAACATAGGGGGATGCACAACAAGGGAAGTTCAGCGACTGGATGGACCCCAGGCGGGGGTAGGATCCACGTGTGCAGAGGGTAGGCGGAAAAGGAAGACTGACCTGCCGGTGGTCCTGGACTCTACTGCCCTAACCCGCAACGTATGGACTGAGTAGAACTTTGGGCAGGCTGCTTGTGTTCAGGCACCCCGGTGGGCCGGTGCGTTATGCGGTGCCCTGGGTTGCAAGTAATGCAACTGTTTGCTGTAGCACGTTGGGGCCTGCTGGCACAATGTGCGCAGCTGAGTGGAGAGCTTGGCGGGCTGAGTCGGTCAAGTTCAATTGTAAGGCCAAGCTCAAGTGCAGGTGTAATGTTGTGCCTAATTTTCTTACTGCCTTTGAAATGTTGTTGCCGCTAAAGTGTACGGCCAAAACTGAAGTTCAAGTGTAATGTCGTGCCTGATTTACTTAATGCCTTTGACAGGTTGATGCGGCTAAAGCATGATGCTGTGAATAATTGTATATATCCAAACAGGATGGTTTTCTCCTATTGGTCTGTGATGAATTACCTGGTTTGATGTGAATAAAAGGCTACGCCCTGAACAACATGCTCTGACTCTGGGAGTTATTGGGCATAGCGGGGTAGAAAATGTTTGAAATGGAGAAGGGTGAATGTCACGTTGTGCGCATACTATGAACAGGCGCCCCCCGCGCCTAGGGGAGGGGCGCCCTTAGTTGCGCCATGTGACTGAGCCCCCTCCGGCTGGGCTAGAAGGAGGTGGAGTTGATAAGGAGGCCGGGGGATGTCATGAGGTTGCGCAGGAATGCAGGGGAGTGTTATTTAAGGCTGCACCTTTCAGTTTTCGGCCTCTTTGTCCCCTCGGACCTCCAGCAAGCTGCAGAGGCGCGTCGTTGACCACCCACCCACCCGGCAGAGGAACGAGGCTTCGTGGAGCACTAACAGCGACTGGATGGACCCCAGGAGGGGGTAGGATCCA